>JAMPIV010020214.1:0-285000 GCA_024509875.1 Oreohelix idahoensis | reverse complement strand
GAATTTTACGCCACTCCCACCAAATACGCAGAGCGCCCATGGTCCATCAGTATCAACGTCAGAAAGCTACAACTTATCGAAATCTCTGTCCCCTTGTAGCCATCGTCAGCTCTATTTCATTCATAGTATTACGCGCCGTCACAGGATTGACGGGCCGGCGTCAATAGTGGATTTAGTGCCTCCATCGCATTTAAATAGTGAGGTGCATTCATAGCCGCCCTTTGAGATCCTGGAAGATAATTTCATACTTAGTGGAGGTATTGTTATTCCACAGATTGTCAGCGACTTAGAGGAAAGGGTTAACATATCTAAGCCGGCGACCTGCCGACACTGTCACAACAGCGAAATTTCCCACCGGCGTGCCGACAAAGAAGGACTTTTTGGGAGGTGGACTCAGATAAAATAATAGTGAGGTGAAAGCTGGAGAAATAGCTGGATATTGCGCTTCCAGTGGTGTATAACAGCTGTGTTGCTTGCCAAAAGGAGTCAGCGGGTTTCTTTTTTCAGGATTTTCTCTGCAGAATACTTAGTACCCTAGCTAGTCAAAAATTAGTGGGTGTGTTCAGACTTGAGAGCCACGCTCTTGACTCCAGTTTAGTTCGATTACTATTATTATTGTTATTATTTTATTTGTCTAGGCTTTTTACCTCTTTGGCAAAATAGCACTGTATGACTCGTTGTCTTTGTGCGTTTTGAAATTTTGTTCGCCATAATATATTGTTTTTTGTTTGTTTGTTAATAAATTAGACAATCAAATTGCGGATCAGACGTCTTTCCTGTCTGTACTTGTATGTGATTGATTGTGGAGTCACTAACGTGTACTTGTCTTTACTCCAAGAAGAGAGAGGCGGAGTGAAAATAGCTTTGAAACATGGTCACTGAGTGGCAGAAGGTGAGAATCATCATTGGATCTTATACTCCTGATAGTTTTAATTCACTCCATTTCACATTCAACACCAAAACCCATCTATATTCTCAGTTCTCACTCAGAATTGTGTCTTGTCTCAGACTTTACTCAGACTAGTTGTCTTGTCTCAGACAGACTCTGTAAACCACTCATGACACTAGTTTGCTTCAAATTAATTAGCTATAGGAGGAAGCACATTTCCACATAAAAGAATATATAAAGCAAAGAGTGTATTATCAGGTCACAGAACTCAGAATCAGATTGATCACATATGCAAAAGTGAGTAGTTTAGGTCATCATTGCATTATGTAAAAGTATATAGAGGAGTAGATGTGGTATCAGATCACGATGTTCTGTTAGCTAAAACAAAATTAAAACTCAAGAAATTTACAACAGCATATAGCTATAGACAACAGTATAATGTGAGATATCTAAGAAATGAGGAAATAAGAGAAACAATTTTCAATCACAGTATCCAACAAATACCAAGTACTCCGACAGCTGGAAGAAGAAGGCAATACGGAAGACCACTGGTAACAAGGGAAAAATATATAGAACAAGACATATGGACAAGTACTGAGAAAAAGAGAATATCAGCACACAGCATGGATAACAACAGAAAATATTACCAAGACAGGAAAAATAAGAACGCAGATTTAAACAGAAGCAAAACCAGAAGCTACAAAGCCAAGGCTCATGAAGTGTACATAGAAGCAAACAAAGAAGTAAGAAGAAGCATCAACAGAAATTTGAGGAAGTTTATTGAAAAGTTGACAAAGGAAGCAGAGGAAGCTTCAGCCAAAGGAAATGTGAGGGACCTGTACAACAACACAAAGAAGTAAACAGGGGAATATAAGCAAGCAAATGGCCTCATCAAAGATAAGAATGGAACTTTGCTAGTAATATACGAGAACTAACGAAGAGATGGACATAATATTTTGAGGAACCTCTCAATGGACCAGGTCCAACTAATCACTTAGACATCCAACTAGCATAATAGGAGCTACAAATCAGCTGTGAACGACCAAGAAGAGAAGAAATAAAGAAAGCCATAAAGCTTCTGAAAGATGGAAAAGCAGCTGGTCCATATGGCATTCCATCAGAGGCCACCAAAGCAGAGATATTGTACAGAGATATTATACAAACTACTTTGACAAGTCTGGGAGAGAGAGGAAATACCAACAGAATGGAAGGAAGGTTTTCTGATCAAGTTGCCTAAGACGGGAAATTTACAAGAGTGCACATATTATAGAGGAATAATGTTACTATCAGTGCCAGGAAAAGTATTAAACAAAATCATCCTTGAGAGATTAAAATAGACACGCAACTGAGAGATGAACAAGCAGGTTTTCGACACAGCAGATCCTGTACAGACCAGATAGCCACATTGAGAATAATAAGTTTACACAGTCTGGAATAGAATTCCCCGCTATACATCGGATTTAGTGGACTATGAAAAAGGCATTTGACAGTGTAGACAGAGAATCACTTTGGACATTGATGAGGCATTATGGAGTTCCCATGAAGATCGTTAAAATAAAGAAGACCTATGAAGACAAGACATGCAGAGTTCTTCATGAAGCACAACTTACAGAACCTTTTAGGATTAGAACGGGAGTGAGACAGGGATGTCTCTTGTCTCCATTTCTTTTCTTACTAGCAATAGATTGTGTAATGAAAACAGCGACATTACACAACAGAAATGGAATCCAGTGGAATCTAGCTAAACATGTTTGTGATCTAGATTTTGCAGATGCCTTGGTTCTTCTATCTCAAAACCATTATCAGATGTAAGACACAATGAAATTGTGATCTGAAAATACACAAGGAAAAGACAAAGTTTATAAGAATAAATGCAGGAAATGATAACAAGGTCGAACTTGAAGAAACACCGCTAAAAGATGTAGTATCATATACATATCTTGGCAGAAATATAGACAAAGTTGGAGGGACAGACAATGCTAGCAAAATAAGAATACAAGAAGCAAGAGGAGCTTTCATTGCATCGGGAAACATATGGAGAACAAGAGAAGTCAAGTAAAACACGAAAATAAGAATCTTCAACTCAAATGTCGTCAGTCCTATTGTATGGCTTTGAGATATGGAGAACAAGAAAAACAACAATCAAAAAGCTAGAGACTTTCATAAACGGGTGCTTGCGTAGAATAGAGGGATTAAAATGGTATGATAAGGTTACCAACGTGTAACTGATGACAGGAACTAGACAAGTGCCAGTGGAACAAGAGATGAGAAGAAGACGATGGCGATGGATAGGACACACACTGAGGAAATCTGTTGAGAGCATTACAAGACAGTCCTTGTTCTGGAACCCCCAGGGCAAGAGAGGCAGAGGTAGACCAAGAAGCACATGGAGAAGAGAGCTGGAAACAGAGGTGAAAACGATGAGGAGAACGTGGAAAGAACTTGAGATGATGGCACGTGAAAGGAGGACTTGGCATGTGTTTGTTGAAGGCCTATGCTCCTTGGGGAGTTGTGACAACTTGCCCAATCTTCTCTTCATTTTTTTTATTATTTACGGACATCGTTTTTTTTCTCATCCTCAATGCATGATCGCAAAGTCCCGGGAAGTGTCACTTGCGGAAATTCTCCTAGTATTCAGTATTTTCTCCTCGCTATTTTTAGATACGACGTCAATGTTGACCAATGACCTCGGTAGCTAGGAACCTGTTTTAATTTAAGACTGCTTAAGCTGATAAAACCAGTTTATGCCACTTTAGGAAGACCCCACGTGACTTTTAACGCTATTGATTGGAGCGTTTATTTGACGCTAATGTCACATGATGCACGCTATGGATCACGTGTCCAAGCGGAAATGTCCCGCTAAAAGTGCGCCAAACACGGGCAATCTTCACTTGCCCGGAACCCTTGAGACAGCTAGGTCTAACCCAATTATCGGCGAATTCTCGCATTAAAAGCACTGAAGCCACGTGTCTAATTGCGGGTTAGCGTCCATCTTTGAGTAGTCTATGGTGGAGCCTTGCACGACAGTCCAATCTCAGCGCAGAATACGGAGTCGAGCACAGAGAAGGCAAATCCGAACCATTCAAGACCTACCGGGGCAACGTCAGGAGACCGGAGAACTAACCACACTTCACTATCAGCCGGGGGCTGAAAAGCTAAGTCCACGACAAAGGAAACTCACCTAATCAATGCCACAAAGTTTAGTCATCCATGATGAAAAAACACGTGAATTGTGAGACACATAATACATACAGCAGACACTAATTCCATCGACAATACTATCATTCACCATCTATTCACTTTATTGCAATAAACCAATTGGGTGTATATACTGTACCCCACGCTTTGTTCCTTCCATTAGATGTTGAATATTGTCTATGTTTATCTTCCTTTATAAGGGAGGGGGGGCTCGTAAAATATAATATAATTTAAAGAATAATAATAATAGATAACTGAGAAGGGGACGACGGTAGCGAGAGACCAAATATCTCCTTACAATCTTTTCCAGACCTGTCGAGTTAGGAGAATTTACCCTCTTCGTCACCCTTCGGAAGTGGGAAAACCCAGCAGGGATTCCTTGAGCCAAATCTTCCACATCAGATCTATTATTTCCTCTAAATAATTCTCTTATCCTTTAAACGCTACGTGACACTGGTGTCTCGGTCCGGGATTTGAACTTATGTATTTTATCATACCTCTGGGATAGTATCATCCATTCAGTCATTACAGTATACCATTTTAACACATGTATTTTCACACAGTGAGCTCTAGAAAGACAGAAAACATTTTTTCTAGAAATTCAGGCATTGATTGGTGAATCCCTTTATATATGTTGTGTTTAATTAAGTTAGTTCTTGATTTTGTATTTCATTGAATTACAGACCTTAAGTCTCCATAACTGTAGTAATTTCATTCTACAGCAGTCGGATAAATAATTAGTATTTACTTGTTGCTAGAAATACTATTGGAAGGTAGCACTAGCTTACTCAGTGTGGACTTTAACTGCAAAAGATGGCTGAAATAGTTAAGCTTAAGGCAGCACTAGGGGAGGCCGGTCGAGATCTAGGTTATAGTGGGGTGGACCTTGCAAATTATGTCAGTGTCGAGACTGATAAGTATTACGCTCGAGAAACAGCGAAAGCTGAAAGAGAAGAGCGAATAAAGTTAGCAGAAATAGATGAGAGGATAAAAGCTGTAGACGCTAGAGAAAGAAGCGAGAGAGATGAACGCGAGCATGCATTGAAGATGAAGCAGTTAGAGATGCAGGGACAAGCTCAAAGAGTTGAACCAGTAGCCGGTGCGACCGCATCTACCTCCTCAGGCAACCTATCGCCACGGTCAGATGATATGCCTTCCTTGCACGCAGGGGGCACCGGACCTTTGCCATCCTCACTCATGTCAACTTTGGGACCTTTGACGTTTCCATTTGAAGCTTTCTCGGAACAAGCCGACTCGATCGATAGGTATCTCGACAAATTTGAGAAGTTTGCCACCACGTTTGGTTTGGAGAAGAGCAAATGGAACCTGAAACTGTCGCAAGGGCTTAGAGGAACTGCTTATGACGTGTATAGCAAGCTTCCTCCAGGTTTACAGGATGACTACGACTCTTTGAAAAAGGCACTATTGGTTCGTTATGAGCTACATGCTGACGCCTATAGGAAGAGGTTCCGTAACTCTAGGAGGGAAGTCGGAGAGAACTTTGCTCAGTTTGCTGCGAGACTGGATTCCTACGTGGAGAAGTGGGGTGCCCTAGGGAATTTTACTCATGATTGGGAAGGCCTGAAGGAAATGGTCATGATCGAACAACTGAAGGACACCATGACTTCCGACATGAGAAGATTCCTGACAGAGAATGGGGCCAGCACTTTAGAATCCATAGTCCAGTTAGCGGAACGATATCAGGCAGCACTATCAGAGAATCCACCACCCAGACGGAAACAACCAGATTACGTACCTAGACAGACAGCTCAGTCACACATGGACCCCCAAGTGAAACCACCGTATACTAACTTCAAAAAGCATGACAAGCCAGACTACAAGACTACTCAGAGATCTAATTTCCAGCAGCAGAGGCAAGGGGAAAAATGGTGTAAGCACTGTAGAACCATCACCCACAATACGCAGGAGTGCAACCGGAAAAACCCACCTCATCATGCTGCCTGCTTACGTAAAAGTGCCGCAAGGGGAAATGGACCGGAAGAACCTCTGGACAAACCCCGACATCCCCCTGTCGTTGAGACAGTCCTCGTAAATGACCAAGAGGTGACCTGCCTTTATGATACAGGCCTTGCATTCGACGCAGTTGTCTGTGCATCCCTAGTCAAGCCTGACCAGATGACAGAAGACACTATAGAAATACAAGGACCTACTAAAAGTGCAGCACCTATGCGTTTGGCCATAGCCAAGATTAAGGTCAAATCAAAATATGTGACTGGGGAAATCCGTGCAGCGATCTTGGACGACCCTATTTATCCCTTGATCTTAGGGTGTAGGTATGTGTTCTTGGGAGAACCCATTCACCCTCTGGTTGTGGCGGCTGTCACCACTAGAGGACAGGCCAAACGGAATACGGAGTTGGAATCCCCACCCAACATCCTTCCTGAGGAATTAAAAAAGGCACAAACGGAGGATCAATCTCTAGCACCCTGCTACAAAAAAACTACCGAGAGCGCACACTCCTCTCCAAAAGGGAGACTTCTACAAGAAAAATGGGCTGTTGCATCGGAAAGCAGGAAATGGAGGACAGGAACATGGGCAACTTGTGGTTCCATCAGCATACCGAGCCCAGGTCCTAGAAATGGGCCATGCCCTTCCGTTTAGTGGCCACATGGGCATAAGTGCCACGATTCAGCGTATTTCATGTCATTATTATTGGCCAGGTATCAACGCCGATATCCAGAGATATGTGAAATCATGCCCGCAGTGCCAGAGGACAGCGCCGAAACACTGGACGGCCCCAGCCACTCTGGGAGAAATGCCAATCTTGGGCACAACCTTCGAACGAGTAGCGGTGGATATTGTGGGTCCACTTACTCGTAGCAAAAAGAGAAACAGTTATATACTCACGTTAGTGGATTGTTGCTCCATGTGGGCAGAGGCAATTGCTATGCCCGCCTGTGATTCTAAGCATGTTGCTGAGGCTCTGCTCACCATATTTACTCGGCTAGGGTTTCCGTCACAGATCCTGACAGATAATGGTTCCCAATTCCGAGGAAAACTCACCGAGGAAGTGTTTAGGATATTTCAGGCCCGACATATCCACACCTCTCCCTACCACCCCCAGGCAAATGGCCAGGTGGAGCGGTTTAACGGGACCCTTATTTCCATCCTTCGGAAACTTGCGCAGGAAAAACCAGAGAGCTGGGATCAATACTTACCCGCAGCACTATTTGCTTACCGCGAAGTACCCCACAATTCTACTGGGATGCCTCCTGCCACATTGCTGTTTGGTAGACCTATAAAAGGACCTTTAGAGGCACTGTTACGTACTTGGACAGATGATAAAGCTGATGAGACGGTCACCTCTGCATCCCAATACGTGAAGGAGTTGACCCAACGCCTTAAAACAGGATGGGAACTGGCAAAGGAAAATGTACGCCGTGCCCGTCGTAAACATGCGCGTTACTACAACCGCACTGCGAAGGATAGGGAGCTAGAAGTAGGAGAACAGGTATTATTACTCCTGCCCAGTAGCAATAATAAATTGCAAATCGGGTGGAGAGGTCCATATAAAATTGTTGAGAAAATGTCGCGCACCAATTACAAGATTGCCATAAAGGGGAAGCAGAAAATTTACCACATAAACCTGCTGAAGCGATATTATGAAAGACCAGGTGCAGAACCAGCACATTTCCTGACACTGGCTATTGCGACGGAAACTGAGGCAGAACCCCTGACCTCCTGTGAATACCCTCTTCGTCAGTGCGAAACTCATCAAGATGTTCAGATTAGTTCAACTTTAACGGAGGATCAGCAGGCACGGGTTCAACAGTTGTTGAGAAAACACCCTAGTACACTCACGGATAAACCTGGCATGACCAACCTGATAGAATTTGATATGAAGCTAACAGACCTCGCCCCGGTACGAGTTAAGAACTATCCTGTTCCTTATGCTAAAGCAAAGGCATTGAGTGAGGAAATCGAGTACCTGCTTAAGGAAAATATTATCTCAAAATCAGAGTCGCCTTATAGTGCGAGTGTAGTGTTGCTTAGAAAATCCACAGGAGAACATCGCCTCTGCATAGACTACCGAAGGCTCAACGCTGTAACGGAATTTCAAGCGGAGCCCTTACCGGATCAGAATCAGCTTTTCACCAAGCTGAGTAGAGCACGATACTTTTCGAAGATAGACCTTAGCAAAGGGTACTACCAGATCCCGGTAAAAGAGGAAATTCGACATATGTTAGCATTTAGTACTTCTGAAGGCCATTACGAGTTTAATGTATTGCCATTTGGGCTAAGCAACGCCCCAAGCGTCTTTACTCGTATGATGAGGAAGCTACTGGAACCCCTGAACCACCCTGGGATAAGTAATTTCATGGACGACATACTTATTGCCACGAACACCTTTGAGGAGCACCTGGACGCAGTTTCCCTACTCTTCGAAAGACTTAGAGAAACAGGACTCACCGCTCGCCCTACAAAATGTCAAATTGCCTGCGAGCAACTAGAATTCCTGGGACACACTATCTCGCATGGATGCATGTTCCCAGATGCGCGTAATATTGAGAAGTTACAGCGGGCCCCACGACCCCAGACTAAAAAGGATGTAAGGTCATTTGTGTCTCTATGTGGCTTCTACCAGAGATATATTAAAGATTTTAATACCCTGAGTGCGCCATTGACCGCATAAACCAAGAATGGGAACCCGGACAAAGTAACCTGGACAGCGGAGTGCGAAAATGCCTACACGCTGCTGAAGGAGAAACTCACAGCTAGGCCAATTCTGCGACTGCCTGACTTAACTCTGAACTTTACGCTGCGAACAGATGCTAGCAATATAGGGATAGGAGCCACTCTCCTGCAGCCTAGTGATAGACCTTCTGCAACTCTATTCCCCATCGCATATGCTAGTAGGAAATTGAACCCTGCTGAACAGAACTACTCTACCATCGAACGAGAATGTCTGTCGCTAATATGGGCTGTGCAGAAGTTTCAACCATATTTATACGGGAAAAAGTTCACGGTGCAGTGTGATCACCAACCGTTGATATTTCTTGCAGCGTCGAAGAACCTTAATGCCCGGCTTATGAGATGGTCACTACTGTTGCAGCCATATTCATTTCACATAGAATACATACCTGGGAAGAACAACGTAGGGGCAGATTTTTTGAGCAGACATCCGGACGCAACCGAGGAGATATGAGAAACTGGAAAAGAAGAGGAAGACAGGACAAGAGGAGTTGGACGGAACGTCAAAACTTGAGGAGGGGCTTGTGTGACAACTTGCCCAATCTTCTCTTCATTTTTTTTATTATTTACGGACATCGTTTTTTTTTCTCATCCTCAATGCATGATCGCAAAGTCCCGGGAAGTGTCACTTGCGGAAATTCTCCTAGTATTCAGTATTTTCTCCTCGCTATTTTTAGATACGACGTCAATGTTGACCAATGACCTCGGTAGCTAGGAACCTGTTTTAATTTAAGACTGCTTAAGCTGATAAAACCAGTTTATGCCACTTTAGGAAGACCCCACGTGACTTTTAACGCTATTGATTGGAGCGTTTATTTATTTGACGCTAATGTCACATGATGCACGCTATGGATCACGTGTCCAAGCGGAAATGTCCCGCTAAAAGTGCGCCAAACACGGGCAATCTTCACTTGCCCGGAACCCTTGAGACAGCTAGGTCTAACCCAATTATCGGCGAATTCTCGCATTAAAAGCACTGAAGCCACGTGTCTAATTGCGGGTTAGCGTCCATCTTTGAGTAGTCTATGGTGGAGCCTTGCACGACAGTCCAATCTCAGCGCAGAATACGGAGTCGAGCACAGAGAAGGCAAATCCGAACCATTCAAGACCTACCGGGGCAACGTCAGGAGACCGGAGAACTAACCACACTTCACTATCAGCCGGGGGCTGAAAAGCTAAGTCCACGACAAAGGAAACTCACCTAATCAATGCCACAAAGTTTAGTCATCCATGATGAAAAACACGTGAATTGTGAGACACATAATACATACAGCAGACACTAATTCCATCGACAATACTATCATTCACCATCTATTCACTTTATTGCAATAAACCAATTGGGTGTATATACTGTACCCCACGCTTTGTTCCTTCCATTAGATGTTGAATATTGTCTATGTTTATCTTCCTTTATAAGGGAGGGGGGGGCTCGTAAAATATAATATAATTTAAAGAATAATAATAATAGATAACTGAGAAGGGGACGACGGTAGCGAGAGACCAAATATCTCCTTACAATCTTTTCCAGACCTGTCGAGTTAGGAGAATTTACCCTCTTCGTCACCCTTCGGAAGTGGGAAAACCCAGCAGGGATTCCTTGAGCCAAATCTTCCACATCAGATCTATTATTTCCTCTAAATAATTCTCTTATCCTTTAAACGCTACGTGACAGGAGTGGAGGGTTATGAATGAATGAATATTCCACCTTGTCGTTTGTCTTGTATTAAGGTCTTGTGTTTTATACTGTTAATTGTGTGCCGGAAAATAACGTTTCTAATTAATGAATTTATTTATTTTAGATTAATTTTTGGGGGATGAAAAACATTTGAGACATATATCACAATTATGAGTATATAACGCTTTCTACCAAAAATCGTCGAATTCTTAAAAATGTATCTTTCTAATTTTTCCTTGATTTTCGAGGCTATTTTGTTCCACATATCGTTGTCAATTCTGTCGCGTGTCGAGGAAAAGTTTATTCCATATATTTTGATTTTGTTTGTATTAATTCAAATGGAAAATCTGTTTTGTTTTTCCACTGTCCTATTTCAATTATGTATGATTTTTTTAATGTTTATTTTGGAACCACTCACTTTGCCAAATGCTTTAAAAGTGTCCAAAATGGTTTGTATTGATGAAAAGTTAAATTTCTCCAGACTTAAAGGTCTTTTATATTTGGACATTTGCCCTAATATAACCGACTAGGTTGAACAGGACGCGCCTCGCCAAAACGAGGCAAAATTTTATTTAAAAAAAAATAAAATGATGGAAAACAGACTGTCATCTGCGTAAGCTATTAGCTTTTTTCCCCTATTCATGGTATGTGTATTCCTTTTATACGAGTATCTAGTCTTATTTTTCCTTAATACTGGCTCTAAAACTAGTGTGTATTGTAGGGGTGAGAGTGGGCAGCCTTGTCTTACTGACCTAGTTAAATTGGTTGGCTCGGACAACGTATGATTATTAACAGTTTGCTTTCAGGCTTTCTATATACGATTTGTATCCATGTCCTAAAATATTGGGCAAAATTATTTTCTTGTAGAAATTTATGTAAAAATCCGTGATCGACTCTATCGAAGTCTTTTTCTTGATCTATAGATAATACTGCTGCTGGTGTGTTTTTGTCGTGTGTATACTGAATAACATCTCGAATAAAAAGGGTTTGTTTATTTATGGTTGTTTTCTCCGCTGTATTGTTGATCCTATGAAGAAGGTGGTTGAAGTAACAAGAAGAGACATGGTCCGCAACAAGATGATACGACAAGGCCTAAAATCCCACCCCCTGCAGACCCAAGTAGAACAGTCCCAACTAAGATGGTTTGGCCATGTGTGCAGAATGGGAGAAGATCGGCTACCACGACAAGCATGGGAAACAAATAGCAAGGGATCCAGACCCCCAGGACGACCCAAAGTCCGCTGGGAGGACAACATTAGACATTCTTTGAAGGACCGAGGACTAGAATGGAACCAGGCCAGGAGGAAGACAGCTGATAGGATAGTCTGGCGCTCTATCTTGCAAACCTCTACACCTCACGGTAGAAGGGGAACGACTAAGTAAGTAAGATTAGAAGAGAGATAGGTCTATAGTTCTGCATGTACTTTTTGTCCGTATTTCTTATGTGGATAAGAGATATGAAGGATTCATTTAGACCGGGGGGGGGGGGGGGGGGAGTTCTTCTCTTTTAAAGGCTTCGTTAAGCGTTTTCTACAAATGTGGCCTCCAGTATGTGAAAAAATGTGGAATAACACTCCGTTATAAGGCCGTCTGGGCCCGGAGATTTGTATTTTTGTAGTATGTTTAAAGAGAGGTGTAATATAGTTAGGGGTTCATCTAATGTATTTTTTTCCTGGTCGGTCAGATGGGCAGAGTGAGTTAAGAAGCAAGCTTCGTCTGTAGCGTGTGTTTATTCTTGTTTATACAGGCGCGTGTAATAAGCGTGAAAGGCTTGGCTTATTTCGGGGCTGTTTGTTATTGTCGTTCTCGTTTCGTCCGTGATTTGATGTATTTGTCTACTTCTTTAAATGAACTACCTAACTGTTAAGTCATATTTTGATTCAGAGTTAAGTGTTAAAGATTTTTATGTACGGGGCTGGTTTTTTATAGTAAGCACGTTTAAAGTAATGAGTTGATTTTTGTTTGGGTACTTTCTGTACGCAAAGTTTTTCTTGAACATTGCTCAACTGAGTAGGTGTTAGTCTTTTAAAAAAAAAATAAAGAATGTGTTCGAATGTTCTTAGTGGTAGTTTGGAGGGGAGATACGGATGAGCTGAGCTCAGTTCTAAAGCGGTTAGTTCGCGCATGAGCAATTTTTACTGAGTTGTACTGAGAGACTGTGATCTCGGGATTATTATGTACCTGGCAGAGCTTCGAGACGTTTGTTTAGTCTCGTTAGTGTGACCAAAGGATATTATTGAAGAGAAAATATTAATTAAGTGAAAGAAGATAGATTATTGAAGGGAATTTTTTTCTCCCAGGAGATTTATTATTCTAATGCCATGGATTACGTTGGCTCATTGATGTACCTAGTATTAAGATGTATGCAATTCCTTTCCTGATGGATTTTTGTACTTACACGATTTATCATTCTAATGCCATTGATTACGTCGGCTTAAATGAACGGTATTGTAAGCAACCAAGCTCTGGATATTTAAGATAATGTGATTTACGGTGTTTTCTGCAATCTGTTTGCCATATATTGTGTATGCCATTATAACTTGTGACAGTGTGCTGTTCCTGATGTCTACGTTACTGTGACAATAAACTGTATATTGTGAGTTGGAAACCATTGGTCTTACCCGTTGGTCTATTGCTAACTATCGTTACTGTGGTGTGGATGATTGCAATATAAACAAACTTAAAGTACCCATGACATTCGCCTATATTTATACATATTTACACACCTGTCGGCCACCTGTAAGCCCGACCAAGGCTGATCGTATTTATCTGCGAATGTATTAACTTTGTCTAACCGTGCCACCCTTACTCACGGAAGAATCTACACAGTAACATAAGTGATGGCCTGTGTGGCCTGTTATAGAGAACATATATATTAACATAAGTGTCTACTGATCCTGTCTACAAAGAAACAAACGCAGCGCAACCCAAAAGAGAGATTACTTTGGTAAGGATGCCATGGTTAATAAATAGGGATGAGACAAAAATATTCTTATACGTCTTTAAATTTGTAAACTAACATATATTTAGTTATGAAACGAAATAAATTTTTTAAATTTAACAATTCAAGTTATAGGTTTAGCGAAAGCTTTTACAGGTATCTTTTCTCAAATAAAAATTTTGAGAACAATTTGTAACTTATTACAAAGCAATACATATATTAAACATTTTTTATTTACAGCTTTATTATTTCCCTTGGACAGCGGTGTGGGAAATGTGTATCCCTTGAAAGTACTGAGGCATTTAAAATAGCATTTTCAACACTTTACAAATATTTAAAATAACAGCATTCAGATTAAACAATGTGAATCTTCTAAATGTGTTGTAGATACTAAAATACTAAGACGTTGACTTTAATTCTTCTCGGTCATGTTTTCATGAAGTAAAGCAAATGTTCAGCAGTCATTTTATCAGTGCCACAGTTACACTGATCGGTAGTTCAAATCTTTAGCTTGTTGAATAGATGGCATCTCAATCTGTTATGGCCTGTGCGGAGTCTGAAGATTACCACTTGTTCTCTTCTGTTGAGCTGGTAGTATGCATCATTTTGTGTGTGACCTGGATGTTCTACATTCCATTTGTTTCTGCATCTGATTCTAATAACATTCTCTGCCTCCTCGAAAGTTATGCTTGCATCAGGCTGAGGTAGATTTCCAGCTTCCTTTGCCAATCTGTCAGCTTCTTCATTGCCGGTGATGTTACAATGAGTTGGGATCCATTGGATCATAACATTTTTGAATCGTTGACATAATTTGTGGAGCACTATTCTGAGGTCATCCAGGTCTGTATTATTTTTGGCTTTTCAACGCTGCAATTACTGACTGTGCATCGGTCAAGAAAGCAACTTGTCTCTCATGTAAGTAGTATGACAAGATAACTAGCGTGGAACTAATGACAAGAACCAGACAAGCGCCATTGAAAGAAGAGATGGAGAGGGGAGATGCTGGAGATGGATAGGACACACACACACACACGCGCGCACACACACACACACACACACACACACACACACACACACACACACACACACACACACACACACGCGCGCACACACACACACACACACACACACACACACACACACACACACACACACTGAGGACGCGTGTTGATATCAATACCACAATCCTCGAACTGGAATTGCCAAGTTAAGAGATGGAGAGGGGGAGATCAAGGAATGCATGGAAAAGAGAACTGAAGACAGACGTAATGGAATGAAAAAGACATGGACAGACCTTGAGCTGACGGCACGAGACAAGCAGACTTGGCTTACGTTTTTAGAAGTCCTTTGCTCTCTCGAGAGCTAAACGGTGATGATGAGAATGTTTTCACGATATACAAACTCGGATGTTTCATTTGATGTCTCCTTTACAATCTGTGACGATACGGTTGTGCAATCTCACGTTCCCTCCGGCAGTATCTCTTTTTTTCTTCATTTTTCTCTTCCTCTCACTCATCGCTATTATTTTGAATATTTTTCATCCTCTCATTCATTATTTTGCTCTCTACGTTGGATCAGTAGTGTGAAGTCTCCACACCCCTATGGAAGTATCGGCCACGGAACTATCTTTAATTTTCACATGTTTGCTTTGAGCCGATCACAGACAGAACTGTATTAACGCCACGTAATTTGACCGATCAGCGACTGATACGTTTTCGCTTCGTTCGTCTGGCCACATTTGATAGAGACGGTCATCTCTATTGATGCCTTTGAACGTGACGGTCCGTCACTTGACTCCATGTGGCTTGCAACTAGCCCTGTGTTTGCACAAGACGATGTACGTTCTGTATCGATACTACAGATAAATCTGTCTGGAAACTCAAGATTTGCAGACGATAGCATCGGGGCAGTATCAGTGCACAACATTTATTTGTGAAGATAGCACAAGATGCAGGCGGAAGGCTGACGCAACGATATGAAGAGGTCACGCGTGGAAATTAAATTTAATATTTTGAAACACGTGAGGGTATTTTTTTAATTTGAAACACATCTACCCACGTAGTGCTGAACGAGATTCGATTGGATTGGTTGATTTGAGAGGCCGGAATATAAAATTTATCTCATTGGAAAATTAAGCGGAAACACAGCTGGAATTGGAACTAGAAAACTGGAAATATAAAGTAACAAAATCGGAGTCACAGAGAGACTGCATTTGCAACGTCAAGCTAAGCAGCTCCCAAACAGCCAGAAAGAGAAGAATTGGACCTAGAATTCCATATTTATAAGTGACAGATCGAAGTATTTGGGAAACTTAAAACCTTAAAAAGTAAGCTCGCCTTTATAAATACCGAGACTGGATACTTAAGGGACCAGGACTTTAAAATAACAAGACTGGAAACCTAGGAATTAGATCACAACTCATAGAGGAATTGAACACACGTTTTCCCAGGCCAAGTGATTTCGCAGAACACCCACCGTCAGAGGAATTAACTCTAATTTCCCAGACCAAAGTGATTTCGAAGCTTCTAATAAAGAGCTGCGTCCACCCAAAGCTGTGCAAGGAGATTGTATAACCCAAAACCTTGGAGTAAGTTGTGAAGATTTATTTTCCAAATGTGAAATTTGACATGTTTCTTGCTTAGTGGCCATAAATGGGGCATATCATTTTGTGAGATTTATGTAACTTGTTAATGTTAATTCAGGCACAAATCATTATTCACTCTGTCCGGACACATTTCCCAGTTAATACACAGAAGAATATATGTGAATTTTAATCAAATTCACTGAGCTACGTCATGTGCTCAATAATTTAATTCTTCTGAGAGATTAACATTGGTGGGTGGACAACGGAAGAGTGAGCCTGACATAGTGCTTCAATCAAATATACTTAGCGGAGGCATGTGTTTCCTATTTTGTCAAATAGTTTGTGGAACGAAGCTATAAGACCGTTGTTGGACGAAGCGACAAGACTGACATTTCTACGCCCTTAGTTGTGAGAGCAGGGAATCAACACTGACCACCTACATAAGACGAGTTAGGCGAAAAAGTGTTCGCATCACCAGAAAAGTGACGATACAACTTCGGCAGGACTCACGCAGACAAGCTAAATGCTTATTAACAGGCGAAAGCAACGGAAATTGATAAAACCCTCTATTTAATCTCTGAGGAGAACATTTGATTCCAATATTAAATTTCACACACAATTTTCCATATTTATTTTAACTGTTAAAGGCTAATTCATTATTAAAATTGTTACTTGTTCTTTTAAAACTAAACAATAGTCGCTCCAGTTTTTTTTATATGTATGAAAGCAAACGTATGAGCAAGAATATTTTATATATATATATAAAAATAAAAATATATAAATATATATAAATATAAATAAAAATAAATAAATAAATAAATAAATAAATAAATAAATATATATATATATATATATATATATATATATATATATATATATATATATATATATATATATATATATATATATATATATATATATATATATATATATATATATATATCTATATAATATATATATATATATATATATATATATATATATATATATATATATATATATATATATATATATATATATATATCTATATATATATATATATATATATATATATATATATATATATATATATATATATATATATATATATAAGTTAACCATTGCTCAGCGCTATGTCGCATGTTTCTTAACTTCTGAATTATCTTGTGAATACTCCCTTCTGACAGAAGAGCCATTACACTTCTATCTACATCTCTGCCAAGAGTAATCTTGTGCGAAGGTAAACACCTCTGACGTCCCATTTAGATACTTTTGAGTTTTGGCCATTGTTGGACCACTACTGCTGAGCTAAGGGGAGGCAAACCGTGACACAATTGCAGACTGAAACAATGTTGACTTACATGAGGACAAAGTAGGTCTATATAAATCATACATGGATATCTCATTTCCAATGAAAGACTGAA
Organism: Oreohelix idahoensis; assembly: GCA_024509875.1. Taxonomy (NCBI): domain Eukaryota; kingdom Metazoa; phylum Mollusca; class Gastropoda; order Stylommatophora; family Oreohelicidae; genus Oreohelix; species Oreohelix idahoensis. Next base: position 267,597 of record JAMPIV010020214.1, on the reverse strand, counting down.
TATATTGTTTTCTTAACTAAGGCGACTACAACATTATACACTTGTTCATGAAAGCCATTTCAAATATGTCGGCTCCATGCATCTACAAACATAGTAGTTCATGTTGAATAAAATATTGTGCAACTGTTTATGGTTTATTTGTAGCTATTTAACTGTATTCCTCATCTGTTAGTGGTTTACGTTACTCGTTATCTGTTGTTGACTGTGTGTCATCTGTTTAGAGTTTACTTCATTATTTCTCACTTGATGTTTATGTATACTCTGTTTCACGTTTACTTCATTTGCGACTCGTTTTGCACATTTCAAAGCGTTCATTACTTTAGAACTAACTGTGGTGCTCAAAAGGAAGTTGCTAAGCGCAATGTTACGTCCTGTGTTTTAAGACGTAAGTTGTCGCGTACGGCAACGGCCAGGAGATATTCGCTATGTAGCCCGACCAGTGTGGTCGTGTTTTAGACTGTGTTCTAAAGTGATCCGTGAGGATATTAAATAAGTGGGGATCCAGGATGTTCTTATGAAGTTTATAATATGTCTCCAGTGAGACCTCACGGATTCTGTTGTTCTAATGAATGTTTTTACCGGTTTTCACATGAACTGAGATATGTTATGAGATATTGGAACCAGACGTTAGATGAACTCAGAGTTTAACGGACATGCATATAGTGTTGGCCCAATGTATTTGGCACTGTGGATTTAATGTAATGTGTAATGGATCTTCTGTTGTTCAAGTGGACAATATTTAATAAATCGTGCTGTATTCGTGCACTTTAAGTACTCTGCGTACTCACAATGTTGCCACGTGGCTGCGTTGAAGACTATTGTTCTAACATTATGCTAATACCCTTAGAAGCATGTAACACATTATCTGGGAAGCCAAGCCGTAGATTTAAGATCGAATTCACAACGGATGATATCTATAAGGATGGACAAGCCCGTGGATTAACGATTTATAACATAAATTCTATATTAGATGGCCCAAGCAAGAGATCCCGGTCGATTGGTTCGCAGAAAACTGTAAGAATAATTTTTAATATTGTTGCATCGATACTGGAAAAAATCTGCCACAGAATTCGGAGATGGATCGTATCTCCTACTAACGGAAGGACTGTATTATTGACGCTTGTTTTCGTCTACCACTGTTTTTAACCACGAATACCCAGTAATATTGGTGTCAAATAACACACACACACACACACTTTTACAGAGTTATCACAAACATTAAGCAGTTGTAGATCTACGCAAACTCTTAACATCTGTCACGGGTTGCCTCCCCTTTCTCTGTAGTAGCCTACCTTTGCACAAGATTACTCTTAGCATATATGTAGATAGAAGGATTTTGATGCTTCTACTTCGAGGGAGTGTTCACAAGATATCTCGGAAGTCAAGAACAAAGCTGAATGCGTCTGAGCACGTTAACTTTTTATCTGGTCCTCCGTCTTTTGTAAAGATGTATATTGTATGATTTGGCTCGTTCAAGCCCCCAGCTGATTTAATTCAGGGAACATCCTCTTATTAGCTCGATCTATATATATATATATATATATATATATATATATATATATATATATATATATATATATATATATATATATATATATATATATATATATATATGAATATATTCTAGAGGTTCAAGACCATATGTATGCTTTCCTGTCTGTAATTATTAATTCAAATATGAATTTGTCAAAATGGACATGTACAAATTTAACTATTAATTACTTTGAAACAAATGTAAATTTATTTGACTGGTGATTATGAAAAATAATTAGGTTTCTTCACCGAAAAGTCTTTAGGCTTGAGGAATTTAGCAAAATAAAGTTCGGCTGTTTTTGGCTTGTTGAAATTGGGACTTGGCAAAATCTTGAAGAGCTTATGCTGCTTTTCCGTAGATTCATGTCTGTGGTGAATGGCATGTTTCCAGAAAAGTTCAGGAAGTAACCTCTCCGAGTCAAGAATCTTCAAGTGTCGATAACAAGCTTCGAACTACAGTCTAGTTTTACAGCAAATGGTCTCTCCGAGTCGTACCGCAATTGGTCGGGTCGTCTCGTACTAGTACCAAAAATTCAATAACTGAGAAATCTTTGACTTTTTGCCCAGTGGAATAGGCTTGGAAACATAACACAGATGCCTCGAACACACGTCTGGTTGTTGCGTGATAAATTCTCGCAACATCGTTTTATTTCAATATCTGTTTTATAACGCAAGGGCAACAACTGCTTGGAATTTATAGTCACTTTTCTCGGTAAGCATTTGTCTTCTCGCGTTGGTATCGAATGCAGTTAAGTTTGAGCTGTGGTCGTTTTGCGCTGGACTGCGCATGACTTGTCTTGCTTCTTTGTCGATCGGTTTCCGCCCACCACTAGTGGGAGTGAGCGATTTGGAATGGCGAAAGAGATGCCTCGTTGAAGAGGGGATCTCCGCTATTTTTGTTCTGTCAGGGATGTGTAGTCCTCTTAATGGATATTTCGTTTATTCGAGATAATACCTCTAGTGTTCCCACATGTCGGGAGGCGTGATATTTCTGTGTATTTCATGAAAGCAAGGTAAATTGACTCTTTCATTAACTCTATTGATTTTGGGTCGTGAGCGATTTCGATTCATAGCCTGTCTGCGAAAGTCGTCGTCACGAGATGTTTTTTCCCAGCTCACATGTCGCTGCATTGTACTGCATCGGTTTATGCAGGTACCAAGGACCATTACTTGCTACTTTGTTAAATGAACTAGGTTTGGAAAACCTTTATTATCTAGAGGATATTTTTGAGGACATTATTTATACTTCGGCAGACGTGTCTGTCTGCTGAAGTCAAACTAAGGAGAGTGAACTGATCTCATACATCTGGTTATCTCCTGGCTGTTATAGAAAAGGATGGAGTTTTCCACCTGACTACATTTACAGCACTATGAAATATAACATGCATCTGACTCATCATTGTAATGCTGTCTACCGTTTATTGCTGTATTGAATGTTGCTGTGATAATGACTGTTTGATGTGCCTACACATTTGCGTAACCATTTTGTCACTGTGGCGTCCACAATAAATAATGAAGAAAAACGTCAACGGCTGTTTCAAGACTCATTGACTTTATACGTCGTGAGTTTACTGACGTCCTATGTGGATTGCCCTGTTATTGTTGCATGAACATTGTTTTGACTGAACACATCTACACACTACACAAAACCAGACATGCGGATGCCATCCATCATCATATGGCATCACGCATCACTGGTGTATTATTTCTATTTCAGAATCCTTCTGTGACTTGTGAGTAAGTTAAAAAAAAAAAGGTAAAGGAACCCGTTACACGCCCATTGAGGCATATTGGGAATATTGTGTTAGGCCCGTATTATCTTGACCGTCGGCACACTAGGGGTGATGTGGTCGGCATCACGCCGGCCGTCTTAACCTTCCCAGAGTTGCTCTGGTACCCATTTGGGGCTGGGTCGACCCAGGAGCCGTTTGTGGCTAAAAAAATTCCCACCTCATCTGGGGATCGAACCATAGACCACTGCGCTAAGAAGCCAGTGCACTGACCACTATGCTACCGCTTCTCCTTTGAGTGGCCCTATATAATTCTGGGTTCCGTATTAATATTGACGAGTTTTCTACTGATGTACAGAGATGCTCTTAATACGTTTTGTCCGGTCCTATAAATTCAGAATCCAACTCTATTTTTTTCTGTGGCAAGATCTGAGCTGTCTACGTTGACGTTTTATGAAATGCAGTGCCGTATGTCAAACCTTTTCTACGTTATATCGTAGGGCCCTGGCCCACGCTTCCACCTTGCGTTTTTGACAAGACTCCTGTCACGGCACGGTTTACTGCCGTTTCGACTTGTATGTTTGGTCGTAAGCCAACCTGTGTTTTCCTGGGCCGTAAACAAAACTCGATATGCTTGAGTTCCGGTGTAATCAACCCGTCACGTGATTTCACGCGACAAGGTTGAATTTTGGCTTAAAAGAAGGTAATAATTATTGGAGTCTTGGTATCCGTCTGGTAGAGACGTGTTTTTTGGAAAGACGGTTTTGATACCATTTTTTTTGGTCTATGCCGGGACAGTGAGTAGTTGCCATTGTTAATACCAACACCTCACTCAACACGGCACAACAGCAACAACAACAACCACAGGACCACCATAGGCAGAAACAGAGCAATTCAGCTCAGGGAACTAGGAGACGAAATTGTAAATCATGCACAACCGATACACATTTTACATCCGACTGTAAGATGCAAAAAAACCGCCCTTACAATGTTGCATGCCTAATTAGGGGACCGACAGGAAACCATGACTCACAGGCATATGAACCGAATCCCAGCCACCCCTCTATTGCTGAGAAAGTAACTGTTGGTAACCACACCATACGGTGCTTAAATGATTTTCGCTTAGAATATTCAGCTCTAGTTGTCCCATCTTTGGTGAAGGCCAATTCCAATACACTGGTGAAACTGTAGAAATACAGGGCCTCGGAAGAATACAAAGCCTATGCGTCTTCCGGTTGCGGAAATTGATAAACTGTACACATTGCCAAGAGAGCAATTCAAATGTTTGCAAACGGTATAATGAGGAAAAGAACACTGTCACCAAGAACAGTAGTAAAGGAAGGCACACACCACGTAAAAGTGCACGCCCTCACTTGGATATTTAATAAAACATCTTAGGTGATGGGGTATCTGTGACGAAATCAGTCGCGCACTTCTTTACTTTCATTCACTCCAGAAGTATCACTTCATTTCTTCATTTTTTCTCACTTCATAGTCCCGCCTCTTAGAGTTAACATCTATTCACATTGCAATAATGTTATTTCATGGCTGAATTGACTATCTTGAGGATTAATTGTAATCGCTTAAGTGGTATAGCCACCTTGAATGCAGAAGGTAAACATGAAGAGCAATAGTGACTTTGTCATAACTCATTTCCGGCCCAGACCGAGTGACCACATGGAATTCGATGTTTATCACCGCACCTTCCGACCGCTTGGGCAGAGAGAACAATAGACGGCCAGGTGTGTCGTGGAATAATGTTTGTGCGCCGGGCTGTATCAGCTATTTTTTGTCTCGTGAACGATGTTAGTGCGTGATTGATAATCGGCTTATCTCTTTAGTCCAGATATTTTCTGTGTAGTTAATACAGAGAAAATACGTCTGAGGAGATATTATGAGCCATGCAATCATTGAAGGATGGGTTCATAGATTTGTGTGTGAGTTTGCATAAAGATGCAAACGGAAATTTTAATGCCTTATCAGAAAGAAGTCACGCGATGGAATTTTAAAATATAATATTTTAAAATACGCGGGTGAAATTAAATTAAACACCCCTACCCAGATAGTTCAGAGCTCACCATTGGCTTAATTTGAGAGCCGGAATAGACTTTGACTTCCATGGAAAATTCGTCGGAAGTACAATCTGGGATTTGAACTGATAATTGGAAAATTAATCTAGTGAAATCGGAGTCACAGACACAGACTGCATCGCAACGTCAAGCTAGCAATTTATCAGAGCGAGAAAGAGAAGGATCGTACTAATGATTCCAAAATTTTAATAGCAGATCGAAGTATTTGGGTAACTTTAAAACTTAAAAAGTAAACCCGCATTTTAAAATACAAACATTGGAAACCTAAGGAATCAGATCACCGGTCATAAGAGGAATACACACAATTTCCAGACCAAGTGATTCGAAAGCATCCTAAGTGTTGTGTCCATTCTAAACTGTGCCCGGAGATTGTGTTCCCAAAAGTTACTTTGGGGTAAGTGTAAACAGTTATTTTACAAATGTGAATTTGACATGTTTTTCTAGCTAAGTTGTTATATATGAGGCTGGTAACCTCAACGCACGAAAATAGTACGTTCATAAACCACTACAGCAAGTGCCGGTGTTTGTTTTATGCTAATTCGCTAAGAAACGCGAAAGCAGCAGCAACCCCAGACACCGACTGAAGCAGTGATGAGTGATGATTACATCACAAGTGCCTCAACTGTATAGTATCATTTTGTGAAATATATGTACTTTATTAAATGTAATTCAGTCAAATCATTGCATTTCGCGCTGTCCAATCACATATTTTCCCAGTTTAATATCCAGAAGAATATTGGTGATTTCTAATCATCTTCCCTGAGTTACGCTGTGTATACTCAAAATTATACTTAGTCATTCCTCTTCTACCCTGAGATGTAGATGTTTGCCAGAGAGAGCGCCATACTCTCCTATCAGCTGTCTTTTTCCTATCCTGGTTCCAATCTAGTCCACGGTCCTTCAGAGATTGTCTAATGTTTTCCTCCCAGGGAACTCTGGGTCGTCCTGGATCTCAGAATCCATGGCTCTTTGTTTCCCATATTGTAATGTTATTCAATCTTCTCATATTCTGTAGACATGGGAAACTCATCTTAATTGAGACTGTTCCACTCGGGTCTGCAGGGGCTGGGTTTTGAGGACATAACGTATTGTCTGGTTGCGAACCACTGTGGTTAAGTAAAGGCTTCAGAGGATATTTATCCATGTCACTTTCTTCTTCCTGCCGTCAGTTTCAAATGTATCTTTCGATGACTTGCAGCAAGCACCTACACATTTCTTGAGGATCTGGCTGTAATAGTGCTATCTTCCACTACATTAATATACACATTATTTAACATCATACATAAAGTCCTCACCATTTCTGTCACCCACTTCTGCAGTTTATTGTCCTCACATATTCACACGATCCGATTTCGTCTAGTACTTTACACTCGCTGTCGTTTTTAAAAATGATATAATAAAGTGGGTTACAATCACGTTGTTAAAAATTATATAATAAAGTGGGTTACAATCACGTTGTTAAAAATGGTATAATAAAGTGGGTTACAATCACGTTGTTAAAAAACAATCCAATGAAAACAGTGGACGACAGAAAACTTCAAAAAGACTCAATTTTCATTCACTGAATAATGCAATTATTTAATTTGATCTCCTTGCTTTCCAGAAAGTTTCAATGCAATCGTCTGTTCAGCAACAACAACAACAAATAAATAAATAAAAAAATCATTATGTTGGGCAGTCCGGGCTTAAAGTAGCGAAAAAGTTATATATGGTCGTGAGTCCACAGTCACCTGTAACAATGAGTGGTCCAAGCGATAGAACTCACGATTCTAAACTCTTCTCCTGACATGTACAAATTATACCTGTTGTGTGTGTGATGTCAAGATAAGCTTACTGCACGAGAGAAGAAAGTGCCAGAGGTAGACGCATGAGATGTACTTTGCAAGCTTAAATCTAAAAGTTGAGGAAGTTTTTTAAAAGCTGACGGTGAAATCTTGCTAATAGGATTATTATTCATGTATAAAGATTGAATAACCGATTTTTCAGGAAAACTCGTGTCTGTTAGCTCCTTTAAAAGGTTAAAACCAAGCTCGACTACCGTTGCTTTTGGAGAAAAAATCTTCTCCTCGAATTACCGTTAGTGCGTTTGATGGAAGAACCAATTCTGCTACAGCTTTAAGACTCGACATTAATCTAGGAATAGTGGGAAGAAAATTATGGTCTAGATCAAGAGAGACTAGTCCAACCGGCAACGATCCAGAATTAGGATCCGATATTCTATTGGACACAAAGTTTATACTTTCAATAAGAGTAAGAAAAGACAATTCTGGAATAGATGTTAGTTCGTTCCGTTGAATGTATAGATCTACTAGAGAGTTGGCGTATGGACGAAGCGAGATGCTCAGCTGACTAGCGTTATTTATGCAATTACCGTTTAACGTTAGATATACCAGTTTACTCGAACCAGGAAGCTATTTTGTGCTTGAAATTTTGTTATCTGCTAAATCTAGCGTTTGTAATGATGTTAGCTTTGACAAAGCTTTCGGGACCTCCGTTAAACTGTTATTGTAAAGAGATAATCTTGTTAAACTATTGGTCATCATGTCCATCGCATTATCAGAAACAGAACTCAGATAGCTCCCTATGATAGATAACTCTGTCAGGCGAGAAAAATACTGAAGCCATGTTGGTGATGTTGTTAAATCAACAAATTCCATGTAAAGGATCTCTATGGTTGAACCAATGTTCTTCATGGCCTCGATGTTCCAGTCTAAGATAGGAACTCCCTCAATATGCAACTCTTGAAGGCTGTGCAGATATATGAAGCCATTTGGAATTCGAGTCATACGACCGTTGTAGATGGTCAACATGGTCAAGGTTGTTGTCGATCCATTGAAGGCACCGTCTTCTATATGTGTAATGAGAGTGTTCATCAGAAAAATCCTTTCAAGGTTAGAAGGCAGACTTCCAGATGGGACTGTCGTTGTGTGTGTTCCCTGAGAATAACAGTGAAATTATTGTATTGTTATTTATAGAAATAATAACTAGTGCTTAATCTGATTTGACGTGTTTTTCCTTTTATGACACTACCAATACTAGATTTAAATGGACGATTCAGTTATCATCCACGTTAGCTTCTATGATTGTGTCAGTTATGAGTTGACTATCTTTTTTCACAAGTGTTAACTTCATCAAGACACCATTTCGAAACAGTATTCACATTGTTTTTCGCTGCATACTCGTTCAACATTGTGATTCAACTTGCCGCAGCTGATTTACATTGTCGGGCATTGAAATTTTGTGTTTTACAGTATATCTTTATTTGAGACATCCAGACGAAATCAAGCGTATATCAATGCCTTGGCATACTGCTGTCACATGATCTGTGTAATATGGACTGGTGTTGTATTGACTTCAGTATTTTAGGCATCCGATGGTTTGGTAATTAATTTTATGGCTGACATATGTGTCTGTATTATGACGCTTCAAGCAGTTCAAGTCTAAAGTGTAAATGGGCAATGTGTCAGCTGGAAGTCAAGAATGAATATTTTGTTTTTCATTTATGGTACCTGAAATACCTTTTCTACATTTATTTTCTTTCAAAAATGACAACTACAGATAAATTAAATATGTCACATCTTCTTAGTTGTAATGGAATATATTCCTATACGCGGTGTTCATTATATCACTTTAGTCATGTAATTATGTTACAACAATAATAACCACTATTCACACTACTATAGCGACGCTGACTGCATCCATTTCCCTCGAATTTATTTTGTTATCTTAGTTATCGCAGAATTTGATCATCTTGTTCAGAGTTAACTTTTCTTCAGCTCCTGTTCTGTGTTTACTGCATACGTGTATGTAATTGTCTTCTTCTTGCCATCCCGCCTAGTGGCGTCTTGTAGTGATGTAACAAACTGTCACCATTTTGCTCGGTCTGTGGCCATCCTTCGTGCCGTGACGCAACTCTAGTTCATACTATCCATCTCAGCCTCCACTGTTCTCCGTCAGGTTCTCTTTGGTCTGCCTCTCTTTCACCGTCTTTCTGGGGTCCATAGCTTAGCAGTTCTGAAGATGGTGTCAGGATCCCTTCTGACGACATGGCCGACCCCGTTCCAGCGTCTGCCTGCAATGATGGTTTTCATGCCTTTTTGACGGCACCGTGTAAGCAGTACCTGGTTGGAGACGGTATTCGGCCAAAAATATATTGTCCTAAGGCAGGTTGTGTGGAATAATTTGGACATTTCCTTTTCTGTTACTCTCCAGCACTCCACGCCATACAAAAGTACAGAAAGTACGCAGCTCTCGTATAATCTAAATTTGGTGTTTGTGATTGATGCGTGATGCCATATGATGATGGATGGCATCCGCATGTCTGGTTTTGTGTAGTGTGTAGATGTGTTCAGCCAAAACAATGTTCATGCAACAATAACAGGGCAATCCACATAGGACGTCAGTAAACTCACGACGTATAAAGTCAATGAGTCTTGAAACAGCCGTTGACGTTTTTCTTCATTATTTATTGTGGACGCCACAGTGACAAAATGGTTACGCAAATGTGTAGGCACATCAAACAGTCATTATCACAGCAACATTCAATACAGCAATAAACGGTAGACAGCATTACAATGATGAGTCAGATGCATGTTATATTTCATAGTGCTGTAAATGTAGTCAGGTGGAAAACTCCATCCTTTTCTATAACAGCCAGGAGATAACCAGATGTATGAGATCAGTTCACTCTCCTTAGTTTGACTTCAGCAAGACAGACACGTCTGCCGAAGTATAAATAATGTCCTCAAGAATATCCTCTAGATAATAAAGGTTTTCTAAACCTAGTTCATTTAACAAAGTAGCAAGTAATGGTCCTTGGTACATGCATCAACCGATGCAGTACAATGCAGCGACATGTGAGCTGGGAAAGAACATCTCGTGACGACGACTTTCGGAGACAGGCTATGAATCGAAATCGCTCACGACCCAAAATCGATAGAGTTAATGAAAAAGTCAATTTACCTTGCTTTCATGAAATACACAGAAATATCACGCCTCCCGACATGTGGGAAAACACTAGAGGTATTATCTCGACTAAACGAAATATCCATAAGAGGACTACACATCCCTGACAGAACAAAAATAGCGGAGATCCCCTCTTCAACGAGGCATCTCTTTCGCCATTCCAAATCGCTCACTCCCACTAGTGGTGGGCGGAAACCGATCGACAAACAACAAGACAAGTCATGCGCAGTCCAGCGCAAAAATGACCACAGCTCAAAAGTTAACTGCATTCGATACCAACGCGAGAAGACAAATGCTTACCGAGAAAAGTGACTATAAATTACAAGCAGTTGTTGCCCTTGCGTTATAAAACAGATATTGAAATAAAACGATGTTGCGAGAATTCATCACGCAACAGTGATGTACTGAGAAGATTTCCAAATGTTGTTTAGATTACAAAGTCTGTTCTGGCTTTATTCATTTTGTTACTGGTGTCTTTGCTTGTCCCGCCGTCTGGTGTTTTTATGCTTCCTAGATATGTAAAACCAACGGGCTGATCACCCGTTTGCCAGTCACTTCGATTACGGAAACAACAGCAGATGGATTGATTTGCCGTTGCCCTAAAGACGCCAATAGGCGTGATGGGAAACAATGGCAAAGAAAACCTATCTGCTGTTGCCCTAAGACGCCACTAGGCGTGATGGCCACTGACTGCTTTGACGGTTGGTTGCTAAGGACGGAAGAAGAGAAGAAGAAGATATGTAAAAGTTTCTGTTTGATCCAGCTTTGGTTCCTTATTTTGTTGGGCTCGGAATTTATTACATTGAGTGTCATGACTTCTGTCATGTTCAGGTTGATGTCCAATCCTATTTGTTGGTTATATTTAATCAGTCTGTCTATATTTTTCTTGGATGTGCTGATGCGAATGATTGAGTAGTGCAATATCGTCTGCGTATTCTAGATCTTCCAGTAAGGTGAACGTTGTCCATCTTATTCCTCTAGGGATATCCTCTGTTGTCTGGCGCATAACACAGTCTATGACAGTTAAATATAGCATGGTTGACACGGGGCAATCCTGTCGTACACCTGTTTTCATTTCGAAAGTAAGGTTGCTCATGCCAACACTGCATGTAAAGTTAGAATAGAGACTTTTTATAATGGAAACAATACACCTAGGGATCCTGTAAGCCCCTAGTATTTTCCATAAGCCACCCCTGATTATGCTGTCAAAAGCCTTTTCAAAATCAACAAAGTTTTATATATAGCTGTCTTTGCCATTCTTAACACTGCTCTGTTATATTCCTGAGGGTAAAAATATAATATGTGCATCTTCTGTTCTTTCGGAATACTGATTGTTCCTTCCTCAGTTTATGATCTACTGCTTTTAGAGTCTGTGGATAATTATCCTGCTCAATATTTTGCTGGGAACTGAGAGGAGCGTAATTCTTCTCCGGTTGTTGCAGTCTGTAAGGTCACACTTTTTGTGATAATTTAATAGTTGCTGCTTTCTTCCATTCAAGTTGTGTTGTCTCTGTTTGCCAGATTTGTGCAAAGAGTGGTTCTAAGAGTTCAGCTGATAATTCAGGATCAATTTTAAATAAGAGCTTTTCCATTATTCAACCCTTTCATAGCTGTTATGGTTTAATCCTTTCTTGGAACATCGGTATTAATATCCAGGTCATTTTCAGCCTCAGGAATGTTCAGCTGCATCTCTGGAGATGTCTTATTGAGTATTTCTCTAAAGTGCCCAGCCCATCTTGCTTCCTGCCCCTGCACTGTGGTGATGAGATTTCCTTGTATGTTTCTTACTAGTGTAATGTTGTTTGCATACGTTTTTCCACTGATGGTGTTTGTTATTTTGTATACTGTGCGTTGTTCATTTTTCAATGCTGCTGCTTCTGCCTGTCTTTTAGGAAGTTAACACTGAACAAGACTCTTTGCTAAAACCCCCAATCTGGGTACTAGGATGTCTACTTTAGTCTGACCCCTACCCGCGTAGACCAGTCCAGCCTGGTAGAACCTGCCAGGAGTAAAACTCCCGCTGGCATAGCTCTGGAGGTTGTCAGGGTACACACGCCGCCATACTGCTACAAATTATAGACAGCATTGATTAATCACAGCATTTGTTCATCTTGCTCAGTGTTAAGGGGCTCTACTGTACTGAAAATTGGACTTTACGTACAAAATATCGATTTTTTACTTTTGAGCTTATTTTATTAAATAATCATCGAGGAATCGAATGAGCAAGGTTTTATGACATAAAAAATGCATTTGATGCATCAAAAAGCATATTTTCTGTACTACCCCCAAGCTATGATTTGCAAATTTGTGCCGAAAATGCAAGATCTGTCGATCAATAATACCTTAGTTACGCTATCCATATTGCGGACTATTTGCTATCGATACACAGGGAATTTCTTTGTCTGCCGTAATAAAGCAAATTCGAATCTATTTTTTTTTTCATAGCGTGTTTGAAAATTTCCGTAATTTTAAGCTAACCTCCTTATAAGGAGTGGTCACGTGGTGACCTCATGCCCTTATTACCGACCCATTCAAGACAAGAACGTAAACAACTGTTTTGATTGGTCATAACAACATTTTGGCTGCGTGCGCAAATGTGGAAGTAACAACAGCCATTTCCGCCTGTACACAATTGTTTGCTTGCGTGAAAGTGGCGTTCGACATTTTTCTCTAGTTTAAATTTCAGTGAATTGTGTTCTTTTACTTCAAAATGGGAAGAATAGGTAAGAGATCAAAGCAAATATCTGCTGCCAGGTCGCGTCGACCATGTGTAATTTCTAGCAGTGTTACCACAGAAGGTAAGACAGAATCAGCATTGAATGATACACAAACTGATACACAAACAACGTGGAATTTCTGCATACCAGTAACCGATATTCCTATGGTTCACATTGCAGATCCAGTAGTGCCTGGCCCAAGTCGATCTGATATAAAAATTAACTTGAGCACGAGCAAGAATGTTGCATCTCATAATACTGTCTGCGCTCAGCCTAAACCTACGTACAAAACCATTGTGGACATTTCTTTCTTCAACAACCTTCTTAAAAATGTGTGTTACAATTTTTGTAAGCAAAGCACATTGCAAACAAGAACTGACAACACCAAGTCTAAGGGTTTCTCTCTCTTCCTGGAAGTATGTGTCACACATGTGAAAAAGCAATTTCTAGAACGTACACACCCGAGAGGGAACCAGAAGGCCGCGGCCCTCGTGGACATGCAATCAACAAATCTGCTGTTCTTGGTGCCCTCATGTCTGGAATGGGCCCATATACATTCAACCTCTTCTGTGAGAACCTAGACCTCCCTGGCCTGCACCAGAAAACATTTCATAAATATGCAGATCAAATTTTTGATCATTTGGATACCATGCACTCTACAGTATTTCAACGTTCCGTCAGCCTCGTCCGAGCTGAACACGCTAAGAGTCAGCATCGTACCATTAATAAAAAAGAAGTCATTGACATCGCTGTCAGCTTTGATGCAACATGGCTAACTAGAGGTCATAAGTCACTTCTAGGTGTTGGCAGTGTTATCGACATCTTGACTGGCATGGTCATCGATTCGCATGTTATGTCTTCCTTCTGTCACACCTGTGAGAATACTGGAAAGTGGCAACTGAAAAATCAGCCTGACAAATTTGAAAAATGGAAAGCAAAGCATCAGGAGGACTACTGTCGTAATTACGAAGGGTCAGCCGGAATGATGGAGGTAAAAGCCTGTGAAGTTCTCTTTCTTCGTTCAGTGGCAAATCACAAGCTACGCTACACTGTTTTGCTATCAGATGGCGATTCCAAGGCCTACAACAGACTCTGCGACATCAAACCGTATGGACCAGAAGTTGACATAACCAAAGAAGAGAGCGTCAACCATGTTGCAAAGCGATTAGGCACTGCACTAAGGACACTGATTACTGACTGCAGGAAAAAAAAAGTCACCCTTGGGGGAAATGGCCGTGGTCGTCTAACCCAAAATGCAATACGAAAATTGTGTATTTACTACACCAGGGCCAACGGCAAGCATAGTACAGCCCCAGAGATGAAACAAGCCATCATGGCTTCTCTCTACCATGGGTATTCGACAAACGACAAACCCCAACATAATTTGTATCCGCCAGGCAAAGACTCTAGGAGTTTCTATCAGGCTTCCATTGCCAAAGGAGAAGCTGCTGGACCACGCGAGACCAAGGTTCACACTCCGCTAGACTACAGTGTTTCCGTACTTCTGAAGCAAAATGGAGATGATTAAAATGACCATAGGGGAATTTAATGCCGTCATCGAGGTAGAACGATAACAAAATTGCTATTATCCGCCATGTTTTGGGGAGTGGCTTAATCGTAATGAGACAGTTGTGCTGTGCAGGAAATTGCTTCTCCTGTCACGTGGTTTAAGACTTGTCATTGTATTCACACTTCAGCTTCCCGAGGAGCACAGGACTTCGACAAATTTATGCCAGTTCTTCCTGTACTGAGCCATTAGCTCTAGGTTTTTTCATGTCTTCTTCACCCAATGTCTTTGCACAAATGTTTTATACACTCAGTGTGTAACAGACTAATGTTCTAATACACTCAGTGTGTAACAGTCTAATGTTTTATACACTCAGTGTGTAACAGTCTAATGTTCTATACACTCATTGTGTAACAGACTAATGTTTTATTCACTCAGTGTGTAACAGACTAATGTTCTAATACACTCAGTGTGTAACAGACTAATATTCAACGCTTGAGTGGGATGATAAATGATGATAAACAAGACAAACTAACAAAACATAATCGAAAGTAAGTGATATGAGAACATGTTTGTTTTTAACGTTCCCTCTTCTTCCAGGTCTGTTCTATACACAACTCGACGATGCGCAAGCTGATCTGTTTATTAGTCTCTGGAATATTTTGTGTTTCTGTCCAAGGAGATGAATGTCCATACAGGGTCAGAATGTGTTAAGAATATTGTATTTAAAATACTAATTCGTGGTTTGTAGTTTGATTTGTGGCGTAAAAGAAAATTCACATTCAGAAAGAACTAAGAGTCGAAAACATCAGACTATGTAGAAATACGAGAAACACAGTGATAGATAGATAGATAGATAGATAGATAGATAGATAGATAGATAGATAGATAGATAGATAGATAGATAGATACACAGACATAATTCTTGATTGATTTACTTATTAAAATAGATGCTATAAATCAGTCAGCGAGATAATTAGTTTTACTGGATAATTTTTTTTAGGAATGTTCTTGCGTAGGATCGGACATCACGTGTATAGAGAGGGCACTCCAAACGATGCCAGCACTAATTAACGACAACAGTAATGACTTTACTTCACTAACTTTGGATGTGTAACCGAGCTGGTCACGGCATAAATTTGAAGATATATGGCCGTGTAGGTTATACGGCACTAGTAGTTATATAGATTTTCTTTAGTCAGAGTTAATCTTTCATATGTTGTTGTGGTTCAAGTGCATAACAACGTATATCCAAAAGAAATTACTGTAAAGTTCCACAAACAGCATGTAGAAAAATTGAATTAGAGTTTATTGATGTCATTAGACAAACTCTGTAAATTTCACAATGATGATTGATTATCCAAGGTGAAAAAATATGTAATCCAACTGAATAATATATGTATATCCAAATAGAATAATATACTGATTTGTCTACTCAAAAACTTGTTTTGGTATCCTCAAAGACGAAGTTCTCCTAACGCTATCTGTAAAAAAAATCCTCTAGTCTAAAATCATGGTATCATTGGAATCATAAATCCCGAAATGTCTGCCTATCGCCAACACCTCTTCTATTTACACTATTTCTTCTTTTTTCCCGCCTTTTTCCACACGACCCGTTCTTTTTTCACATAATACAATAATCTACATTTGCACTCCTTTCCTCAGCTTGTCGACCTTTCTGCACACGACATTCTGTTATTTCGACTTTTTTTCACATGTGTGATCTTTTCCAACTTAACAATTGGATAAAAAAACAATGAAAAAAAAAAATTAAAAAAATTATATCAAAGAAAATTACCAAAATATCAAAACAGCCCCTGTCAATTTAAAGGTATATATTCGTCCTACATGCATGCCAAATTTCAGACTGATCTATTAGATAATAATAATAATAATAATAAATTCTTTAAGCGCCAAACACGGCGCATAAGGCAGAAACCAGTGCTCTCCAGGTTGTTCGTTGTGACGCCACTCCTCTTAGCTCTTGCACATTATTTAGGCCCAACGTTCTTCCTTCTCTTATTATTGTTCTTCTGAGTGTTTCTTTTGGTCTTCCTTTTTTCCGCTTACCCTCAGGAACCCAAGTGAGCGCCTGTAGTGGTATTCTGTTGTTTTGCATTCGTAGGACATGACCGATATATGACCATCGTCTTTTCCTTATATAGTCGGAGACATATTTCTGCCTAGAGTCTTCTCTTATTTGTCGATTAGTCTTGAATTCTTTCCAACTGATGTTCATGAGTTTTCTAAGACATTTGTTCTCGAATGTATTCAGCTTGTTCTCCAATGATTTTGTTATTTTCCAACTCTCACAGCCGTATGTTAACACTGAGATAACATTTGAATTAAACAGACGAAGCTTGGTATGTATATTCAATGATCGTAATTTCCAAATGTTAGATAATCTATTGAAGGCGCTAGCTGCCAAAGCAATTCTAGTATGGATTTCTCTTGTTGTGTCACCATCCTGAGTCATTTTACTGCCTAAATAATTGAAACTTTCAACTTTCTGTAGTTTTTCCCCGTTCAAGATGATATCAAAGGTCTCGTTAGAAAAGTTCTATTAGATAGTTTGTAAAAAATAACATTTTTTGTTAATAAAATGTTAGTTTTGAGAAAAATGCATTTTAGTCACCGAGTGACATGTCTTGTCCAATATACTCCATTCTGGGGGGCTGAATGTGTTTAAAATCCTCCAGGACTATATGCTGCACCTCCTTCAGCTTCCTGCAGCTCCACCTCTCGATTTTGTCTTGCCTCTTGCCTAATTTTTCTTCTTTTTACAAGTTTGTGAGCCTCATGATTCTGGCTGTTGGCCAGACGTTTCCTCAGTCGCACCTGTCCAAGGCGTATTGAGTTTGTTCCAGATGCTTGACCACACAGCCTTTTTATTTCTGCACTGGCTGATGGACCAAAGTTGAACTCTCCAACGGCCACAAGGACACTGAATTTGGCTTTTTTTAATGACACAAATTTCCGCTTGCTGCAACGACTCCATATAACATAGTGTAGGCTTTCATTTGCATTTTGTGTTGCACCTAGCTGACACCGCTTCAGCAAATGCTGATCAGTAAGACGCTCATAAATAGGGGCTAAGTACTTATGGAGCAAGATTGGAAGGAAGAGCCGGAGAAGAGAGGGATGGTCATAAGCAGCTCTAAACAAAATCCATGGTGATATCACGAGAAGAAAGAAGACATCAGATTAAGCTGGGAGAACAGGTCCTGGAGCAGGTCGACCACTTTAAATACCTCGGAGCTATTATAGACCGAAAGGGAGGCATCAAAGAAGAGTTGGCCACTCGAAAAGCAGCAGCTGGGAGACTTTTTCAGGCCATAAATCGAGGATTCCTCAGCAAGAGAGAGGTTGGTAAGAAAACGAAGATGGCTGTTTACCGCTCCACCTATGTCTCAGTCTTGACATATGGATACGAGTCATGGGCAATGACTACAACCCATAAAAGCCAGATCCAAACCTCAGAAATGAGGTATCTGAGGAAGGTGGTTGAAGTAACAAGAAGAGACATGGTACGCAACCAGACGATACGTCAAGGCCTTAAATCCTACCCCTGCAGACCCAAGTAGAACAGTCCCAATTAAGATGGTTTGGCCATGTCTGCAGAATGGGAGAAGATCGGCTACCACGACAAGCATGGGAAACAAAGAGCCAAGGATCCAGACCCCAGGACGACCCAGAGTCCGCTGGGAGGACAACATTAGACAATCTTTGAAGGACCGAGGACTAGAATGGAACCAGGCCAGGAGGAAGACAGCCGATAGGATAGTCTGGCGCTCTCTCTTCCAAACCTCTACACCTCACGGTAGAAGAGGAACGACTAAGTAAGTAAGTACGGAAACACGGCAATGTGGCATAAAAGCATCGACGCTTCATTTATGACTAATAATGAGTTTTCACTGGCTAAATATAAATATCTCATAGTGTCATACTTACCCAAACTGTTTAATATAAATGGGGAAAATTCCAGAAATGTTGTCACCAAAAAGCAACAAAGGCAGGAATATTTATTTAAAAAAAAATTCCCGCCCATGAAATATACTACTCGTCAAAAGTCAAGGGCCACTTAGAAAAACCTTGGTTGAAACCATAAAACAAATCTGATATAAACGTAACTGGTAGTAGACGCATCGAGTCCACAAGGGTCCAAAGAGTATCCTGAGGAACAGCTTGCCATTCCTGAAGCAGAAATGCAGTCAGCTGTGCAACATCCATTGGCAGGGGGTGATTTGTTGACAATCTTCGACCAAGGACATACCAGAGGTGCTCAATCGGAGAAAGGTCAGGTGAATGAGCTGGCCACGCCATCCTGATGATCCTATGTTGCTGAATACACTCATTCAGCACACGAGCTCGATGGGCTCTAGCGTTATCATCTTGGAGAATGGCATTACCACCTATGGCCTCCAGATCAGGCTGAACAATTGGTCTCAAGATTTCGTTCTGGTATCTTGGGCCGGTCAAGTTGCCTTGGATGATGTAGAGTGGGGTCCTGCCGTGTCTGTAGAAGCCTCCCCAGACCATGAC
Source organism: Oreohelix idahoensis (assembly GCA_024509875.1). Classification (NCBI taxonomy): domain Eukaryota; kingdom Metazoa; phylum Mollusca; class Gastropoda; order Stylommatophora; family Oreohelicidae; genus Oreohelix; species Oreohelix idahoensis. The sequence continues at coordinate 248,513 of JAMPIV010020214.1, read as the reverse complement.
AGAACCCCTACCATAACGATCCACCTCACGAATTGGTTCATCAGTAAATCGCTCTCCTGGTCGTCTCCAAACTCAAATCCTGCCATCATTGAATGACACAGTGAAGCGAGATTCATCAGTGAAGAGAACTTGACTCCATTGTTGCCTTGTCCATCGGATATGCTCGCGACACCAAGCAACACGGGCTCTGCGATGAGCAGGAGTAAGAGGGATTCTGACTGCAGGACATCGAGCAGCCAGTCCAAATTCATGTAAACGTCTGCTAATGGTGCTTTGACTGACATTAACGTTTACAGTTTGTCTCAGCTGACATCTTAGAGTGGAACAAGTCACTGTTCGATGGCGAAGGGCTGACAACAAGAGGTACCGGTCATCATGTCTATTGGTGCATCTAGGACGACCTGGCCTGTGGCAATCCTCCACATTTCCTGTGGCCTGAAATCTCTCCAAAATTCTTTGGATAGTAGAGTGTGACACTGCAAGCCGTCTAGCAACCTCACGGACAGATAAACCACTTTTAACCCACGCTGTAGCCCTCATTCTTTGTAAGGTGTCAAGACTTCTTCTCGGTGGCATGGTTTTTGCAAGTGATGAAACTACCCTAAGTCTGCTGATTGTAAAACAAATTAAGAGTGAACTCTGTTCACGAAAAGTCGCCATTGCACGTGGAATGTCAATCAGCACGATTACTTCACCTGTTTGGTTCTACGGAAGTTTGAAAAAAACAGATTAAAAATGTGAATTTATTGTCAGCAAACCAAATTGCACGTGATCACCATGGTTGTCGGTGAGTTGTTTTTATGCTTAACGTGCATAGAGGACTGTCAGAGGAAGATATTGCACCCATTTTTACTAAAAACTTCCTTCATTTAATCATTCTATGTGCTTATATAAAAGTGTATTGAAAATAATAGGGTGGCCCTTGACTTTTGACGAGTAGTATATTATAAACCTTCACAAATGAGAGATGAAGTTTAGAACCAGGTGATACTCATGAGGATTGCAGATGTAGGATATTTATCAACACCTTTTACATAAAATTGAGGTTCAACAAAATTTATTTGTAATGAAAGTAAAAACAAAGAACACATAAATTAGTTAATTAAGATTTGCTCAACAAAAACATCAACAAATAAAATCTACCATTAGTCCTCACCTTGTAGTACTGGAAGTAAGACAGTATTAATGTAATCTCTCCCAGACTGTATTTTCTCAGCCTTGATAGTGTAGACGTTTCTCTTATCTCTAGTCACTACAACTTGCACAGTAAGATAATATATCCACGAACCATGACAACATGTGTCAATGTAAATGTTACGCGTGCCTTTGTCTTAGCTATGCAATCGATATAAATAAACGCTTTATATTATTCAAAGTACAATATTACCTATTGTTAGAAATATACAATATAAGACTGTAAAGACCAATCATTGAGTCACGCAGTTGGTAGTGCATATCGTTTTCACATATACAGACATCAATTTTGTCAGAAATCACATTTATATACATCATTGTTGTCACAAATCACATATACAGATAAATATTGTCACAAATCACATATACAGACATCAATGTTGTCAGAAATTACATATACAGACATCAATGTTGTCAGAAATTCAGTTACTCAACTATTTAACTATTTGGAAAAGTCTACCAGAACGTTCCTTAAGTTAAATTTTCAATCAGTTAACATTACTTAACTTCTATGTCAGATGAATCCAAGTGATTTACAATTTTCTGGGGTCTCCTTTTATAGCCTACGAGCGTGCGTCTGAGAAGACATGATCGGTAACTCCGATTCAATCCTGCAAAATTTCCATCTCCGAAGGAATTTGTGTTAGAGGTATTCCAAACCTCGGCTTCGTGTATCGTACCTTTTCTATTTAGAGCCTTTTGGTCTTCCATTCTCATTAAGTTTTCTTCCTATCCATATGTTGTTTTCCCTAATAGGTCGTGTTAGTGAATTTATATCGAATTTTTATTTGGAAAACAACAGGATTTCTCGAGGCACTGACACCTTCTCTATCAAATATCTTCAAAACTACTCCATCTATCCAATTTTTCTCTTATCTGCACATAGTTGGGGTTCTCCCCTGTAAAATGAGACTAATATAATCCTTTTTTGTCATTTTGTTCTCCTATACAATCCCTAAGTCTAACCTATGTTTCATACGCTTTTTATTTCCCATATAAACTACAGTAACCTTTTCGATCGGTTTTGTGTAAGCTCCTCTTCCGTGATTGGATGAACCTGACTGTGGTGCACAGATTTTGCTGAGTTATAATCTGTATAGGTACCTGTCTATTTTGAATGCATTTAATTTCTTATCAAAGGGGCACGACTCATTTTTTCACTAAGGTCCTTTAAATATGTTTGTTACCCCCTCTTGTTTCTTGTCTAGGTGGTCTAATTTTAGAAACGGTGTCTCGGTTGTATAACCATATTTGGCTCGAATAAGTCAGTTTTCTTAGAATGATTGCAACTAGAGACGATGTTTATCTCATGACCATATACGGCTTGAATGGTCAATCTTTCTTAGAATGTGTTCACATCGCCCGATCTGATTTCAGTTCAGAAGGGTAGCGTAACTACGCACGCGTCAAGTTTTGGAATGTGAGAAAGAGACTTCCGCCCAGGAGTCGAGTGTAAATCTGTGCTGGGTTTAGACGTGTTTTCGTCGACCCGAGTTTTTTCATCATGGGAATGAAGCCCTCCGTGAGTTCGTCTGTCAGTCTACTGATATTATTCCCATGTGACTATTTCAAAACGTCTGGAGACGGTTGTGAATTGTGGTGTATTTCGAATGTAAAGGTAATTGCTCTCTCATTACTTCGATCTGTAGCCAGTTTAGGTTCTGACATTTTTTGTTCCCTTCTCGCTCACTTTTCTACTGGCGGAGAAGAGTCTTTACTATTAGAAGTGCACCTCAGGTATCATCATGCCATTGATTCATATATCGGGTTACTCTATGCCCGGAGAACAGTAGCTATGTTTCTTGAACTCCGCTATGCTAGCGGTAACACCTTAAGCAAGGTTTATAAAAGTATCACCACGGAGGCTATTATGAACAGTATTTATGATCTCGCCATGGAGTGCGACCTATGGTAGTCTAGGAACTGTATCTGACTTGTTGACATTGGAGCAGGGCGAAGCTAAGCCTACATATTTAAGACCCGTTTCAATGCGGGGTAATTTTCTATGCATCTGTGCCTAGGGATGCAGTTTAATGGCAGAGCTGTGAGCTAGACAGCTTACCTATGATTTATGTATGCCAGCTATATTATTCGCTATGTATATGCTGTAATGCCGTCATGTATCGTCAAACGGCTATTAATATTATGATGAACTTCCATTGTCTTGTATCGTCAATAAATCCATGAAACGTCAGCTATTGTCCACAATTACTGACTTCTATATGTGGTTGTGTGGATAGACTGTGACCTGTCAGAACCTTTACACGCATTCGCTCCCATCTACTGATGTTTACCCATCTATATATCACACCAACCACCCCTTTCTTGAAGCACTATATAACTTAAGCGCCTACACACTTGAGAGTGAGTTTGTGTGACACCTTGTCAGTACCTCACAACATTGCCTCCAGGTCGACCTGAAACTCACTCACCTACGCAGCACTTTACACCTTCGATACCTGAGCAAGACCTGTATTATGATGGTGGCCTACTTCTACGTCAAGAATAGCCCTTACACTGACACACCCCGGAAAAAATAGTACTGTATTGGCCTGTATACCTCTGTTCAACTTTTCCTGCCGTTCATGAATTAACTAAGCAAGGCGTAACTCGTTACAGGCATAGAATAGAAGAACTGAAATTGTACGAAAACGTATATCGATGGAAAGACCAAGACAAGTACGTTGAAGAAGAGTTAAGAAGAAGGAGCTGGCGATGGATCGGATACACATTAAGGAAACTTGTTTATAGCTTTACCAGGAAGTCTTGCTTCTGGGTGTCCTAGGACAAGGGAATTAGAAGCAGGTAACAGAACAGCTCGAGAAGAGAACTGGAGACAGAAATTACAATGATAAGGAGAACATGAAATGAATTTGCGCTGATGGTACGTGACAGGGATATTTGACAGGTGTATGTTTATGAACTTTGTGTCTTGGGGAGCTTACTTACTAATTACTTAGCCGTTCCTCTTCTACCGTGAGATGTAGAGGTTTGGAAGAGAAAGCGCCTGGATGTCTGGATTCCTGGCTCTTAGTTTCCCATGCTTGTCGTGGTAGCCGATCTTCTCCCATTCTACAGACATGGCCAAACCATCTTGGTTTTGACTGTTCTACTTGGGTCTTCAGAGGTTGGGTTTTTAGGCCTCGACGTATTGTCTGGTTGCGGACCATGTCTCTTCTTATGGCTTCAACTACTTTCCTCAGATACCTCATTATTGAGGTTTGGAGATGGCTTTTGTGGATTGTAGCCATTGCCCATGACTCGCATCCATTTGTCAAGAATGGGACAAAAGTGGAGCTGTACAGCTATCTTAATTCTCTTGCCAATATCTCTTTGCTGAGGAATCTTTGATTTATTGCCTGGATAAGTCTCCCAGCTGTGACAAAACGGAGTGGCCCTGACCGATCTTTGTTTCTCTCCGGCAGTATCGGTACATTTGTGGTACTGATTTTTATTATGTGCTGTCAATTATCGCACTTTTCTTTCTTTCTTTCTTCGTTATTTTTCTGCTTGTGTGACAAATATTTTATAGGTGCAAACATTTTTTGACACTCCTCTCTGTGATGTCACCTGGTTGTTACCCGGCCATCCTAGCTTGCGGGGAGCAACTGAGATAAGATAGTCGCCGGCGTGTTTAGATTGAACCGCTGATAAGACGACTCGTTTGGTAATCCAGGTGGTGTTTTGCGTACTGATACGACATATAACGAGATTACTGTCTTGGTGACACATTCCGGGCAGTCACATATGATATAATTGCTTCCGGTCACTTCTTTAAAAGTAATCATGGATTTATTACATTTGAGACATTATGTTTCTACAAATGTGTTTGCAAGAGTATATGCAAGGCCCCAGATGTCCAAATATGGTAAAACGGGAACTTTTGCTTCACGCACCTTATTTCACGTGGAATATTTTTGAAATCATCACACCCTATCTACTTACTTACTTAGTCGTTCCCCCTCTACCGTGAGGTGTAGAGGTTTGAAAGAGAGAGCGCCAGACTATCGTATCGGTTGTCTTCCTCCTGGCCTGGTTCCATTCTAGTCCTCGGTCCTTCAAAGAGTGTCTAATGTTGTCCTCCAAACGGACTCTGTGTAGTCCTGGGCACACCCGATCTATATGATTTGAAATGATTGGATCTTTCTGATTAGATTCATAACAACAATGCGTGGGAAGACAGGAATACAGGGTGTTTCAAAAAGAATATCGGTATGGTATTTTGAAGGTGTATAGTTTTGGTAATTGCAAACTTACAAATGTTTGGTTTACACCAAACGATATGTAAACTTTCCGAGTTTGGACAGTTACCCGATTTAAAAAAAAATGTTTTTCATTTCAGCCGCTAGACGGCGCAAGGAATGAAAATGGAAAGAATAACAAGGGATCAGTTGGAGCGAGCGTGCAGAGAATTGGACTTCCGTTTAGATGTGTGCCGTGTAAGACAAGGGGCACACATTGAGGGATTGTAATGTAAGAGATTAAACGTTGACAATTTTACTTTCTTTTGGTGCAAACTGTATATTTTTAAGTATTCAATAACTAAAGTTATATGCATATAAACTACCGATATTCTTTTTGAAACACCATGTATAATCTGACCATTTCGCAATTTTTTTTCACTGTGAATTTCACGCTCGCCAATTCAACATTAGATCTCGCCACAGTGAAGATTCATAATTCCTTTTTTTAACCGGACCTTTTATTGGAGAACCAAATAAGACTTACAAAGCACAGGAAATCTCTACATTTTAATAAGAATCACCGGGACTAATAAACTGAAGAAACACACGGAATCAGAGGGAATTGAAATTAAAATTAACGACCCATAGTACACGTGAAAGAAGGCAGCTGCCAGTGCCTTTTTTAAAGTCCTCTGAGCAAACACGTCTGTGAGCCAAGATTGGCGTAAGTAGTGCATTTTCATTCTATGTTTCATTACTAACATGTGAACTAACACACACACACACACACACACACACACACACACACACACACACACACACACACACACACACACACACACACACACACACACACACACACACACACACACACACAGACACACACACACACAGACACACACACACACACACACACACACACACACATATATATATATATATATATATATATATATATATATATATATATATATATATATATATATATATATATATATATATATATATATATATAAGCTGTATTCAATCGCTATAGTACCCAAAAACGATAGATGCCCCCAGGATTCACCGAAAAGGGCGGGGGAGAATGATGAATCCACAGGTGCCTCATTGGAATCGACCAGACCCGTTACACGGACTTCGAGCTCTGAACAACGGCTGGAGTTTCCATGTGCCTGTGGTACTGAATTCTCTACTCAGAGAGGAATGAAAATCCACAGAACGAAAAAGGGGTGTGGGAGGTCATCAGGGGGAGATCAACGGCGCTCTGTCTCGACGGATAAAACGTTAGAAGAACGCAGCCAGGAGTCAATCCACAGTGCTGAGTACATTCAAGTTGATCTGCCTGATGATGACCTCACACACTTCTTGGACGGGAAGAGAGATGCAATCAAGTTTCCACCTGTCAGTGCAAAAGGGCTTTGGGAACAGCTGGACGAAGCCTTGGCAAAAGAGTTGGATAACAACCTGAAGCAGATAACTTTGGAGAAGCTGGAAATCTTCGGCGACATAATATATCTGCACTGTCGCAAAGTGTTCGGAGTGAGGGAGGCAAGGGAAAATAACCCACCACGAAAAAGTAGAAGACAAATTAAAATAGAAGAAATCAAGAAACAGAAGAAGCATGCCCGAAAACTGTTCAAGAACGCAGTTGCCACAGAGAAGGAAGGGTTACGACAAGTTTGGGAGCACCTGAAAGGCCAACATAATGCCCTTTGTAGAGCAGAAAGGTTGTGCAGGAAGAAAAGGAAGACTCGAATGGATAGGGAAAGATTCTTCAGGGAGCCCTTCAAGTTTGCCAAAGAACTGTTTGAGCAGCCATGGTCAGTTACGCTAAACATGAGGAAAGAAGACCTGGAAGAACACCTTAGAATGACATATTCAGATGGTCGCAAATATGAGCCGCTCAGCAGCATGGCAGGCCTTAAATGGCCAAGTAAGCCAGGAGCTGAATTTAACACCATGCCCCCAACGGTGCAAGAGGTAGAAAGCATTGTCCAGAAAGCTCGGTGCAAGTCATCTCCAGGTCCTAATGGTGTTCCATATGTGGTGTATAAGAGATGCCATGAGGTGCTCAAACGACTGCTCCGTTTACTGAAGAGTGCGTGGAAAGCCCAGCTTGTAAGCAAGGAATGGAGAAAGGCGAACGGAGTCTACATCCCGAAGGAGCAAAATTCCACAGACATCAGTCAGTTCAGGCCAATCTCACTACTCAATGTGGAAGGGAAGATATTCTTCTCAGTGATGGCGAAAAGACTCACTACATACCTCCTGGCAAATGGGTACGTTGACACCACCATTCAGAAAGAAGGTATTCCAGGTACAACAGGATGTCTAGAGCATGCCACAATGATCTGGGAAGCAATCCAAAAGGGAAAGTGTGACAGAACAAACCTCCATGTAATCTGGTTGGATTTAGCGAATGCTTATGGATCCGTTCCACACCAGATGTTGTGGCAGGCCCTAGAAATGTATCATGTTCTACAAGAGATTGCAGCAATGCTGAAACTGTATTTCACAGGGTTTGCTGTCAGATTTTCAACCAGAGAGTACACAACGAAGTGGATTGGCCTTGAAGTTGGAATTGCGATAGGATGTACCATCTCTCCAATACTATTCGTGATGGCTATGCAGGTAATCCTCAATGCAGCTGAAGGAATGGCTATAGGTCCAAAGCTTAGTGGAATGTGTCACATGCCACCGCTCAAAGCATTCATGGATGACACAACAATTCTGACATCAGATGAACATCAGGCCCGGAGGATGTTAGCACGCCTGGATGAACTAGTCAGCTGGTGCAGAATGAGCTTCACACCAAAGAAGTCGAGAAGCCTATCAGTCAGGAAAGGGAAGATAGCAGAGGTCATATTCACGGTTTCCAGCCAAAGAATCCCTACTGTCATTGAGGAACCTGTTAAAAGTCTTGGCAGGGTGTACGATGCCTCATTAAAAGATTCAAAGGCAGTGCAACAGACAATAAAAATGGCAGACAGAGGGCTACAGATCATAGACCAAAGCAGACTCCTTGGAAAGTTCAAACTGTGGTGCCTCCAGTTCATGTTGATACCGAAGTTGCTGTGGCCACTGCTTATATATGAAATAAGCAGAAGTACAGTGGAAGCCATAGAGCAGAAGGTCAACAAGTTCATGAGAAAATGGCTAGGGGTACCACCAGGTTTGTCAGATGTAGCACTGTACTGCAAAAAGTCAAAACTTCTGCTTCCTTTCAAGTCAGTTGTTGAAGAGTACAAAGTTGGAAAGGCAAGGCTTGCAATGATGCTACGCGAGTCAGCTGATGACGTGGTTAATTTATTCAGCCCACACTGAAAACAGGAAGTAAGTGGAAAGTGGAAGAAGCTGTTGATGCTGCCCAAGAGTCACTCAAACTGAGGGAGGTAATCGGATACACTCAGACGAATAGACGGGGATTTGGTCATGGAGACATCTGCTGGTGGTCCAAAGCATCAAGCAGGGAGCGCAGAGGCATGGTAGTTCAGGAGATACGAGGAGCTAAGAATGATAAGAGGTTGCAAAAAGCAGTGCAGCAGGTCCAACAAAGCCAATGGACTACATGGGAAGGAGCCCTGCAGAGGTCCTTGACATGGAATGATATATAGTATATGCACCTCTTAGGCTCAGCTTCGTTGTCAGATCACTGTATGACATGCTACCGTCGGCCACCAACCTTGTGAAATGGGGAAAGTCGGATGATGAGCAGTGCCCCCTGTGCCAGGGGAGGCAGACACTTGAACACGTGCTCTCAGCGTGTAAGGTGTCATTAGGGCAATGGCGATACACTTGGCGCCATAACAAAGTGCTAAATGAACTTGCTGCGACAATAGATCTGGCAAGGATGAAGGCGAATAGCAAACCCAGGCCGAGCACTGCAAATACATACTTTCTGAGGGCAGGAAAGTCAGCACACCCCAAAAAGAGTAAACCTGGTAGCAGTTCACCATCTCTTCTTGACTGTGCAAACGATTGGGAGATGGTGGTAGACCTACCTGGACGAGGGGCATATCCAGAGAGTATCAGAAAATCGTGGAGACGGCCGGATATAGTGCTTCATTCTTCATCAACGCTTCAGGTCATACTGATTGAACTGACCGTGCCATTTGAATCCAGATTAGACGAGCAAAATTCGTTCAAATCGGCCAAGTATAGTGATCTGGCCGCGGATCTGAGACACGAAGGGTTCACCGCAAGGGTCATGGCTGTTGAAGTGGGCGCAAGAGGGCTTGTGGCTGCATCAGTGTATGATCTATTGAAACTGTTGGGGCTGAGGGGACAGTCGAGAACAAGGGCACTGAAGAGGCTTAGTGAAACTGCCGAAAAGGCATCAGGCGAGCTGTGGAACAACCGCAATGGGCAATGGAGATCGTGACAATAAACACTGCGGTACAGAAAACACCAGGAATTTTTCTAAGTCCACAATACGCTGAGTTTTGTGGTGGACTAGTGGGCTGTGACTCAGGGGCGACAGGCGGTGTATACTATAAGGGGTGTCAGTATCAAAAGTCCAGTTTGGAACGCGCAGTAGCTAGACTCGTTAAATTCGCGATGGTGTCTCAGTGTGTGCGACGGAACGAACGGAATAATTTGTCTTCTCTTTGTTACTTTCACAATTGCCTCCACGGCTGGCGGAGTTGTGGATTTTAAAGTTGCTACCATAAGTGAAATGGGTTCATTTTCGATACAAGACAACAGGAAGCTGAGACGCTTGGGAGGCATGACCCAAGTAGGCCCGAACCCCTTAATGTGTAAAGGAGTATATGGGGCCGAAACACTTGTCGGACGGGGGGACTCCTTCTGATGATCAGATTGCTTCCTGTTGTATCGCTCTGTTAAGAGTTTCCTATCATCTTATATATATATATATATATATATATATATATATATATATATATATATATATATATATATATATATATATATATATATATATATATATATATGTACTGAAGCACATTACAAACGCATCACCTGTATAATCCAGCAACAGAGTGTGAAATGTAAATATAAGTGTTTACAAGTTTACATATGTGGAATCTTTATTCATTTTCCTATGAATCCATGCTGGTCATTAATTTGTACATTTGATTGTTATGAAACGCCGCAGGCGACCTTTGTCTTTGGTGACTGTGTGTGGTACACCACTCTGAGTGGAGACCTCCCAGTATCAAAGACTGCTGTGTCCGTTTCAGATTTTGCTCATTTCCTCAGACCTACGGGTCCTGAGTGTTCCTCTATAAATGCCTTTGTGCAGATGAGGAAGGACATCCCTCGAAACCTTCGGGTATATGAGGCTCTGTCCATTTCGGCTGGAATGACGTCTCGATGGTTCGGAGGTTTTATAGCGAATATGAGTACACATGAGGGAAAGTTCAGGCACAATGGGCTAATCACCTGTTTGCCAAGTCACTTCGATTACATGTCCTGCCCATGGGCCTTGTGCACTTGGGCCCCCTCTACACCTCGTTTCACGGGGTAGAAGAGGTTCCGATTATGAGATGAGATGAGATGAGATTGTTATGAAATTCAATGCATTCTGTGCAGGCAAGGGAGAAAACCAAAAATGCAACCAATAAAAAAATCATTCACACTATTCTCAGTATCTGGTATGTCCACCGTGTGCTTGCAAACAAACTTGGCAGCGGCTCCGCATGGAACGCACAAGTCTCTGAAGGAAACTCCGGGGAATCAAGTCCCATTCACGTGTAAGAGCAGCTTCGAGATGTTGCAGATTAGATGGAGAACCTTGCCTGTAGACTCTGCATCCAAGCTCGTCCCACAGATGTTCTATAGGGGACATGTCTGGTGATAGGGCAGGCCAATCAATCGTCACAATGTTCTGCTGCTGTAGATATTGCTGCGTAATGCATGCGGTGTGCGCAAGTGCGTTATCCTGCTGGAGAAGCTGCAAGTCTGGATAATTTGTGAACGCAGGAGCAACCAATGCATCCAGAACATCATCTCGATATGTCACAGCATTAATATTTCCACGGAAGACGTGAAGAGGCAAGCGATGGTGAAATCTGAATCCTCACCAAATGTGAATACTGCCACCTCCAAATCGGTTGTGCTGACGAACACACCAATCTGCAAAGCGCTCTCCACACCGTCGCCAAATCCGCATACGTCCATCAACAAAGGATATGTTGAATCTGCTCTCGTCTGTGAATAGGACAGCATTCCACTGCAGTCTAGTCCATCTGACATGTTGCTCTGCCCATTGCAGGCGCTGCTGACGATGTCCGTGAGTCAAGTTTGGCCCAACATAAGGTCGTCTTGCAGTAAGGCCTGTATCTCTGAGTCGTTATATGACTGTCATTCGACAGACTTGCCCACGTCTACCCACTATTACTCTTGCTGTTTGACTTGCCGGGAGAGAACGATTCCTTAGGTGACTCAGCACAATATGACGATCTTGCGCAGGGGTAGTAACTCGTGGTTGGCCACTCCAAAGTCTATTCCGGGCACTACCAGTGGTTCCGTAACGTTCATTGAGACGTACAATAGTGCTGTGGTGGCAATTCATCCTTGTGGCAATGGCCCGCGAGCTCATTCCGGTCTCCAACATACCAATGGCTCGTTGGCGGTCGTTTTCAGATAGTCGTGGCATTTCAAGCACATCTACTGGGTGTTTTGACTCAAAGGCCTTTTTATACCGAGTATACTGCCACAATGCGTACACATTTTCAGGGTCATAGCTGTTGGGAATCGTGTTGCACGTGTAACTTTCATTGTTTTCATGTAGTTTGTACATAAACACGTGGGTTGAATCATGCACTTTCCATTCCAGCAGCCATTCGCTCTCTACCTCACGGCAAACACGGGGAAAATCCATTCCCACACTTTTTGTTTCCAGCTTCTCGGCATCAGTATATAAAATAGTGGTGCCTTTTTAATGTGCTTCTCTCTCTCTCTCTCTCTCTCTCTCTCTCTCTCTCTCTCTATATATATATATATATATATATATATATATATATATATATATATATATATATATATATATATCTTCCCTTAACCAGCGGCACTTGGGCTTTCAGCCCTTCGGCCCAATGACATGTCATTGCGAGGCTGGGGAACCTGAGGACTTTCCTTCCAACCCGGTCAGGAGCTTCGCTCCTTCCCATCCACAGAGGGTTTATCACAGGAGCCGTTCAGGCTATTCAGTCAAATTTCCGGCCGTAAACATTTCTTCAAACGCTGACGCCCGGGTTTGAACCATGAACCTGGTCGCCAGTACAACGCCGAAGCCATTACACCAGCGCGGCTCCCATATATATATATATATATATATATATATATATATATATATATATATATATATATATATATATATATATATATATATATATATATATATATATATATATAAATCGCTTGTGAATGTCAATGTCATTAGAGGCTGGCAACCTCAGTATCTAGAATGATGATTCATGATCCACCACTGCACGGGCTGGTGATTGCTTTATTGATAGTTTCTTAAAAACAACTAAAAGCATAAAGTAGTTCCAGGTACCCTATGGAGCAGAGAGGGACAGATGAAAGAAATTACGTACATTCTAAGTATAATACTTACATTTTCAATACAGTATAAATGTCCCCATAAACACAGTCACTTTAAAATTAATGTAAGTTTTCAAGCTTAAACCAGTGTAAATGTCTATGTGAAAATATTCATTTTTAAGTAATGAAGTTTCAAACTTTTCAATCAGTGTAAAACATCAATGAAAACATATTCAATTTATATTGTGAACACTTTTCAATCAGTGGTGATGTAAATGTAAACAGACTCCATCTGTATTATTACCCTTTTCTCTTAAATGTCATGTATAGCTAAAGCTATTCTATTTAAATGTAAAGGAAGTTTTATCCCGAGGGATTAAATTTAATTCCCATCGAGGGTAAAGTCTGAGTAATTGGGATGGTGGTATGGGAAGATAGGAACCCACAACTGTCGGGTGAAAAACGCCATTCTCAGAAGAGCGTTTCGTTCTATTCTTTTACCATAGTTATTGGTGCTACCAGAAGAAAGCACTATCTCTGGAACAAGAAGGGAACCGTGGCCTAAGCTTTAAGACGAAGGACCCACGTGGTAGACTCTCCTTGACTTTTCTGGGAAACGACCTACCCCTGACAACATTGATCAGAGACGTGTGTGAGCAGAGTGAAAAGAACCAACCCATAAGAAGGAGCAGAACCGTCATTAGCAGCTAAGTTCAAATCTATGCTGCCACTTGAACTTCTTGTAACATCTCACATACCATAAAGACTGTGATGATAATTTTTCTTGATCCATAACTATTCAAATTATTTTCCAACTGTTAAAACCTAAAGTGATTATTAAATTTTGTTATTGTAGCGTTACAAATTTAACTTCGATTTAATCATGTTAAAGTTACTACATGTTTGTCTCAGTTAAATTACTACACACACTCTAAACAGAGCTATACTAGAATAATAGAATTCCACTGAGTAAATCAGGGGTGGGGGCTTAAACGAGCTGAAAGTAATAAGTGCTTAAATCCTTCACAAAGGCGTCGGCAGAATTACAGAATTAACATACTCAGCAAAAGCAGTATTGTTCTCGCTTATTCTGAATATCTTGTGAAGACTCTCTTTGTAATAGAAGTGTCATCACCCTTCTATCTACATCTCTGCCAAGAGTAATCTTGTGCGAAGGTAGATACTTTTGAAGCCCATGTTAGATACTCTTGAGTTTTGGCCACTGTTGGACCACTACTGCAAAGCAGGGGAGGCAATACCGTCACACCAGCTACCGCTTTTCGGGTAGCCAATTTTTCTTGATGCTCCCTTTCAGTCTATGTACGCATTTGACATTCAATCAACTAGCGGGCAAATTAAAATAAAAACAAAAGAGTGTAGACAATTTAAAGAATATACTCAACTTTCAAAACATTAGAATACTCTGCATTATGAAATAAGTTATCAGTTCTCGTGGAGGCGAAGTTACAAATAAACCACTGTGGTATGCAGAACGTTAATTTACATTTCTAAAGTGTCATCAATTACCGTACCACTTTACGTTAATCTTAAAATAAATATTATTCTATTGGGCAATCCGCGCTCAAAGTAGTGAAGAAGTTGTAAATGGTCGTGAGGCCACAGTCACCTGATGTAGTTAACGGTCCACGAGAAAGAACCCAAGATTCTAAACTCTTTTCCTTACATGTACAAATTAGACTTGTTATGTCTGTGGTGTCCAAGTAATTTAACTTCAAGAGATAAGATAGAGTCAGAGGTAAACGGGTAAGTTTCGTACCTTGCAGACTTAACTCCAACAGTTGGGGCAGATTTTTAAACGCAGAAGGCGAAATCTTGCTAATAGGATTATTACTCAAGTATAAGTTCTCAATGACTGAATTTTCAGGAAAACTCGTGTCCGTTAGCTCCGTTAAAAGGTTAGATTCAAGCTCGACTGAAGCAGTTTTGGGAGGGAAATCTTGTCCTCGAATTACAATTATTGAGTTTGATGAAAGAATCAAATCCGTTACAGCTTTTAGACTTGACATGAATTTTGGAATTGTGGGAAGAAAATTGTCATCTAGATCAAGAAAGACGAGTCCGGCTGGCAAGGATCCAGAATTGGAATCGGATAATCTGTTGGACATAAGGTCTAAAGATGAAACATGATTAAGGAAAGACAGTTCTGGAATAGCTGTTAGTTCGTTCTGATGCACGTAGAGACCCACCAGCGAGTCCACGTAGGGACGAAGTGAGTTGCTCAACTGACTAGCGTTATATATGTGGTTATTGCTTAACGTAATAGATATCAATTTACTTGAACCAGGAAGCCACTGTGTGCTTTTAATTTTGTTCTGTGATAAATCTAATGTCTGTAATGACTTAAGTTTTATCAACGCTTTCGGGACCTCGGTTAAACTGTTATTCAAAATAGACAAACTTGTTAAACTATTGGCCATCATGTCCATAGCATTGTCTGAAAGAGAACTCAGATAGCACCCAAAGATAGTTAACTGTGTCAAGCGAGAAAAATACTGCAGCCACGTTGGTGGAGTTGTTAAATTAAGATAATAGAGGTACAGAATCTCCAAAGTTGAGCCAATATTCTTCATTGCCTGGATGTTCCAGTCAAAAATAGAAACTCCCATAATATGTAACTCTGTAAGGTTTTGTAGATATAAGAAGGCATCTGGAATTCGAGTTAAACGGGCGCCGGCGATGGTCAACATGTTTAAAGTTGTCGTGGATCCGTTGAAGGCAGCGTCTTCTATATGTGAAAATGGAGTGTTTATCGTAACGAACTGTTGCAGGTTAGAAGGCAGACTTCCTGAAGTTACTGTAGTTATTTGGGTGCCCTGAGAATAATAAGAAATGTTTTATCAATATGTATCGCGATCAATACTAATGCTAAGTCTGGTTTTATAATTTTGTTTATTCTTTCCGGCCATTTGTTCTTCATCTTCTGAGCTCTATCACAACTTCACGTTTTTAGAATATTCAATTATTCTCTTTGTAAACGTTAGTGAACCTCATCCTGTAAAATTGTGGCTAGAGAAACCACTGCCACAAGAAAATATTAATGCTTTGTGCAAGCTTCTTGCAAAGAAGATATCTGCTGTGATTGTTTCATGTTCCTTGGAGGGCGAATAGAAAAATAATGAATGATGAAACTTCAGTAGTTGTTTCAGTGGTGAAGCCTTTTTGACCCGTTTTATCCTGGAGGAACCATTGAAATAATTTTCAGGTCTCAGGAAACCCCTGCGTAAAAATTATTATATCTAGAGCTCACCGTACGTTAGCGTAATTAGTAAGTTGTAAAAATAATACCTTTCTTGACATTAATCTTTTGCTTTCCTTTCATAAATTTTAAACACTCATAAGGCAAACGTGATAAATTTCTATTAAATAGCAAGCTTCAGTCAAAATGGGATTTAACTTTCCTAAGGTGGGCTCGGTAGATTTAGTTCAAATAAAGTCTGTAAAGTGATTTTTAACTAATGTTATTTACAACATGACAATTTAATTACGATCTCTGTCTGATGAATATGTCTGCATTATTACGTCTAAAGGTTACATCTAGTGCTTCTAAAATGTTAAATAAATATTAGACAAACATAAAGTTATGTTTTCAGGCACTCGTAAGAGATAAAGAAGTAGAACACTAGACAACAGAAAAACAACTGACGTGAGTGGCTTACCCAGGATTCGAACCCCAGACCTTCCGTGCGACAACATCGCCTAGCTATGCAAGCGAATCACACTATCCTCCCAGCCATTTAGGCATCACCAAAAATGATGCCTCGATGACTGGTCATCAGTGCGAACCTCAAGACACAGCACCGGAAGTTTACAATGGGCAGTTCAGCCTAACAATGACGCAATCATTTCTGTTGTTCCCCTATTATAGAGTATAGGCCAGTCCACAAGACACAGACCTTAATACTGTGTCTAGTAAATGATAGTAGACTCAGAACAGTAAGTATAGAACAGAGGGTAGGTTTTTGGTATTGTATAAACATTTATAAAACATAAGGAAGGGAAACCCGAGGCCTGTAAACAGTAAATAAATTTTAGACAAACATAAAGGTATGTTTTCAGGCACTCGTAAGAAATAAAGAAGTAGAACACTAGACAACTGTTTTTCTGTTTTTCGATTCTAATAACAGTATTAGCAAACAAAAGAAAGGAAATAAAACAAAGTGAGTACAATGATTATATAACAGAAGAATTATTCACTCCACTTTCTTTCGCTTCTGACAAACATGTGGCCACATTCAGTCTCGCTTACCTAATAGTTGTTTAACAACATCTGGAACATATCTCCATGATATACGTAACAAATCCAGTGTTGGGTTTTGGCAAAATAAGCCCACAGTTCCTCCAAGACTGATTAATCCTCCTATGGGGAACGCTTACTGTGTTACTGATAATTGGATCTGTTTATGTCACATCAATTAGTCCAGGTAGGAAAATGATTACGAGAGCTAGTGTTCACAGTGTACAGTAGCTTGTAACTCTGTTAGTTAAATAGAATGCCTAGTAGGTAAATCTTTCTGGATAAATCCTCGCCACAACACGATGGTTGGTAGTCGGGTAGTGTTAAGTTTGATATTTTCGCCACAGCGGGCTGAATGTAAATGAAAAAATGGAAAAAAGAAATCTGGGTAGCTATATGACCAGTTATATTAATTCTTATTGTCATATCTTTGTACTCTCTCTCTCTCTCTCTCTCTCTGTCTCTCTCTCTCTGGGTGAAACAAGAGAGCCGAACAGGTCAACCTCGAAGACCCGATATTACATAAGAATGTTTTTGGTACTATTCGACTTAGACTTAGACCTCTTTTTCTCAGATTTAGGCCGCTGTTAGGTTTGGTTTGTTATCAGTACGCAACACAGAAATTATCTCCACGAAATACTAAGTAATTCCACTTGTACAATGGGTCTAGGATTTGCGCCAGATATTCCGAAAATTCTGAGGCTACTAGATAATTTGATTTTAAAGGATGAGGTATTTATATAAAATAGGTCTTCTTTCGCTAGCTAGTGCGAGATATCGCGCCTTAGCCCGTATTTTGGGAAAATCTACGGTTCGATTCCCGAATTAAAGCTGTCTTTCTCACCTATACCGACCGCATAGACATTTGCTAGCGAGCAGACGTCTTTTGATCCCGTCTCTTTCTGTAGCTAATTATGTCCCTTGGGAACACGAACAAACGGATGAGGTCGGTAACTGTGGTTATGGCCCCTTTCTTTTCTTCATTCCCTTATTCCCCCTGAGAAAATGTAACCATCGAAGGTACGTCTTTTGACTTATCGCCCTTTATTCTACAAATAGACGACCCGTTCTCTTTCTACGCGCGTTCTAGTCTTATCTGTCACTATTTTAACGACTGCCCAATCGATCGCGTGATAATTCAGTTACGGCTCTTACTCGCTGGCTGTTACCTGTCCGATCATGGACTAGCTAATGGATCTGTTTGTAAACATTCACTAGTGCCTGTAAGACATAGATAACAGAAAAAAATCGGCGTGGCTAAAATATGAGTTAGACAGATATCGAAGTACATGGGTTCTGCGTTAACAACCGTGAATACTGATAAGGAAGCTGTTGCGTGCATATTTTGACGCACATATTACAAAAATCGATATGGCTATTTAATATGGGAAAAATATAGACATTCATTCATTTGTGTATGAAAATGCTGTCTATGGTAAAAGCGAGAGAATCCATGTTTGATTCACACTTTTGATTATAGGAGTAATCGTTCTGGATATTGATCCGGCGCAAGGATATTGCGCTTACGTTTGTACTTATTTTTTAGGGCCAGAAAATATATTAATTTGCTTATTGTGTTTATGGCCTGAATTCATATGTATTACATATTATTAGTACAAGTAGAATCAGTCCTATATTGTATATTTTGGATGGGTAGGAGGGACTAGATTCTTGTTATTCCGGTCTAGCGGAAGTATGAGTTGTCTTGACAAGTCGTGATGAGTTCCGATGTACCGTGATAATGGCGGGTACGCACTTTTCAAAGGGCTGGTAGATTCTTAAGGAAATATGATTCATGAAGTGGTTTTCTTCTAAAGGAGATGGTATCTCTACTATAGTTTATGTTAGAGACTCTCCTAAGGTACGGTACAATGTATAATTCGGACTCCATGTATTGCCAGACCCTATTTTGATGATCTCATGTCGATTCGACCTAGATGGAACATTGTGCTTCGTATCGCTAGGGTCGTGTTTTGTATCGACGAAGATGACAGACTTTCCTGCAGCGGTTATGGCTACGTGAATTAACCTGATCACCGTAGAGCTGTATGGAAACATTTATGAAATCATTTATATACCCATTATAAATTAACTCTGGCTTATATTCTCCTTCCTATGAATGAGTGAACGACAACTCAGGGAGGCAGCCATGTTAGATTTCGGTCATCATATGTTTTGATCACTGCCAAGAGAACAGATTATTTATCCTATTATCGGACAGTGACAGGGAGATCTCAATCTTGCTAGAAACCCCCTCTTTCGTGGTTTCATAATATATACTACAAACTATGGACGTCAAGTAACTTTAGTTATTTACCGATCTGCCTTCACTGACGCGTTTAGTCAGATAGGGGGATGCGGCCATAATGTATCATGACATTGAACTTTTGATGTACTGCCCATTATTTCTGAATGTGTCATGACTTCAGATCTGCTATGTATACCTACAAATTGATATGTCAACATACCATGATGTACTCGTATGTCCCAGTGTGTACGTCTGAATAAATTGAGTAAACAAAGATTCCAGCAGTCTGCATTGGTGCCTTGTAGACACAAGTGTATGAGTGGTTATATTGGTCAGCACACGAACAGTACACCATTCGCGGTAATCACACTCTACACTTCTACTTCATACATACACCATCCTGCGTCGGTTGAAGTGACCAAGTTTAGGGCCTGCTTCCCCTGGAGCCTTTGCCTTCCCTAACTCAGGACTAGGGTGAGTTACCCATTTACAGCTGGGTAGACTGGAGCATGCCTGATCTCAACAACACACCACTCTTCCTTACAGAGCATACAGACTGACACTTTACAGAGTGGAAAGAAGAAAAGAAACTTTACAGTGGCGAGCCAGATTCCTGGGTCCAGCTTACGCAGTTTTGTGTTGAGAATCACAGTTTACAGCTGAAAGAACATTTGTTTGAACACATCAACACCAGTAGGACAGCTATACAGTCGATGTCAGCTTGACCTGTATTACCGATAGGATGCTGTATCTAGGTCAGCGCTTGTTGACAGTTTTTCGCTGTACAGACAGTATTACACAGGACAGTGGTATCAAGTGTAGAAAATATCTGGAGCAGTATTGTTGACATTTCTCAACGTACAGAAGAATCACAGTGTTGTTGAACATAAAGTGCATAGTTCATCGTTGGATCTTCATATGCTCAACAGAGAAAAATTGACAGTGTAATAGTTTAAAATTAAATCTATTACTGAATAAAGTGGCAAGTTATTAGTATTAAAATAAACTGTGCCTGCTTTACAACACTATACCTGCAACACATTCCATTCATGACATAAATTATATTGTATGCTATATGCTATTTATGCTTACATGTTATTTGTTATGTATTAAATTAGTTTATGTTCTGTGTGACTAGTACAAGGTATGCCGAGTGACATTGGTCTGGTACTAGTATTCTATAGGTACACATTTTCTTAATTGGAAATTTGTTAGCAACAATTTGCTGCTATTTCTGTTAGTTGTGATGAGGTGTTCTTTTCTTCGTTGTTTTTGTTAATAATTTTGTGTTCCTTAGTTTTGTTTGATTTGTTTGTATAATTGTAGGTCTCATCTTTCCTTTCATTTCAGTTTTTTACACCCTTATGTTTATACACTGTGGCGTTATTTGTCTTGTTATCTTATTGCAGTTATCATCACGGTTTCTGTGATCATTTTTTTTCATTTCTCCTATTTAATTTAATTTGATCTCTGCAAATGTGTTCATATTGTCTTTTCTTGTTTGTCCTTTGTAATGTCTTTAGTTGACATATGACGTATAGTGGTATACACTGATAGTATAGTACAGATCAGTACTTTATGATTGTTATTGTTATAAAACAAAATGTACAAGACCTTTGTAAGGCTTGTCTCCCAAAGTGATTGGTAAAGGGAAATATTTTTTCCACAGGTACTCAAGTGATCTTTGATTACATTGAGGTATACAAGACCTTTGTAAGGCTTGTCCCCACAGTATTTGAGATACAGTTATTGTTGTCCACAGGTACTCAAGTTATCATTGGTTATTATAAACCATACAAGTTTGGACTAAGACTAAGTCTATGGTATAGACTTGTCTCCCATTAAAGTGAAAGAGGGTAATTTATTTACTTTTTCAGGTTTCTGATTTAAGAAGACAATATGTCTACATTAGATTATTTCATTGCACAAGGAAAATCTCTTGATAAGACTGGAAAAGACTTAGAACAATGGGCTGTTGCTCAATATGACAAAGCATTAGCTGCAGAAGAGAAAAAAACTGCTGCTGCTGTTGAAGAAAGAAAAGCTGCTGCTGAGGAAAAAAAAGCTGCGGCTGAGGAGAGAAAACTTCAAATAGAAGAAAAAAAAGCTGCTGCAGAAGAAAGGAAAGCTCTAGCTGAAGAAAAAAGATTAGAAAAAGAAGCTGATACTGCTGCTGAACTTAAGAAATTGCAGATGCAAGTGGAGGAAAGGAGATTTGAGGCAGAACAGAAGAAATTAGAAGCTGATGCAGAGCAGAAAAAATTAGAAGTTGCTGCAGAACAGAAAAAATTAGAAGTTGCTGCAGAACAGAAAAAATTAGAAGTTGCTGCAGAACAGAAAAAATTAGAAGTTGCTGCTGCTGCAGAACAGAAAAAATTAGAAGTTGCTGCTGCTGCAGAACAGAAAAAATTAGAAGCTGCTGCTGCTGCAGAACAGAAAAGATTAGATAGAGAAGCTGAAGAGAGAAAAGCAATAAGAGAACATGAGTTTGAATTAGAGAAATTAAAATTGACATGTATGAGTAATGTTAATCAGGCATCTGGTGGTAATGGTAAACCCTTTGTGTACAAGGTCAAGGTACCAGCGTTTAACCCTACCAGTGATGACATAACATTTTGGCTTTCTAGATTTGAACGGGCTTGTCGATCTCATAATGTTGACAAATCACAGTATGTGAATCAGTTGTCTGAAAATCTAAAAGGGGAGTCTCTGAGTAAGTTATATTTTGTTGAAGAGGCCGACAAAGATAATTATGATGCTGTTAGGGCAGCTTTGATAAAGAGATATCAGCTGTCTGAGGAAGGTTACCGTCTTTTGTTTAAAACAATGAGACCTGAGGTAGGTGTAGAATTCTCAGATTTCATCTCAAAAGCACGAATTACACTTTCACGATGGATTGAATTATCCAAAACAGAGAAAACATTTGATGGTCTTACGGATTTATTGCTAAGAGACAAGGTCATGTCTTCTGTAAATAAATCATTCCTAGAGTTCTTACATGAGCGTAAACCTGGTACAATAAAGCAAATGGAAGAATATTGTGACCAGTATGCCACGGCACACCCTGACATGATTCTTAGTAACTCTAACATTAAAGAGAGTATGCCAGTTGCTTCGGCAACAGAATATAATCAGAATTACTCACACAAATTCCAAGGAGCTAAAAATAAATTTGATAAAAAGGTTAATTGGAATAAGTATCAAAACCAAGATAACCACTCAAATCAGGGTTCTTCTTCGAAGAACTGGAATCGGGCTGATAGTCCTCGACACGCGAGGGGTACCCATAATGTTAGAAATTCTCGGAAAGGGAGTAGCTATAGGAACTACCCAAGTGCTTCATGGAGACAAAAGAAACAATATTACAGGGATACTCAATATAATGAGCATGATGATTATGATCATGAATATTATGATTCAAACCCAAATAGGGGTTATAACAGAGGCAATAATAATTATAGAGACAATTATAACCGAGGTAGATCACAACACAAAAGACATGGTAAATCTTATTACCAGGCTAACTCTGCACAACAGGAGTTCCACGACACCGATAATCAGAATAATGATAAAAAAGACTCCAACAGTGTAGCAAATTCCGCTTTCGATTTTGCTAGAGCATCTGAGTGTTCGCAATGCAAAACATTATTCGATCCAACCACAGTGTCTACTTTAAGCTGCGGTCACCCGCTTCCCGCTCTCCATGCGTCAATTGCGCATAATGGAAGGGGTGCTCTTGTCTTTAATAGGGGCCTAATAGATGGTACTCCGGTATCAATTCTTTTCGATTCGGGGTGCACTACCATTGGAGTGAGGCAATCACTCGTAAATCCTTCTCGAGCTACAGGCAATATAGTCAAATGTGTAACATTTGGTGGCACATTGGAGAAGTATTCCACTGCCATTATCAATATTGCTACGCCTTTCTTTACAGGAGAGGTGCAAGCATGTCTCTTGCCGAATCCGATCGCTGATCTTATCATCGGTCGCATTCATGGAGTGAAAGAATGCACTCCACAGCAAATTTCTAATTGGGAAAATGTTAATATGCAATCTGCTAATGCAGTAATCACTAGGGCTCAAGCTCTTAATATGCCACAATCTTCACATTCTGAAGATAATGATGCGCAGATCCAAGATGATCCCTTGGAGATTTCCCACGATTCCTTTATCAAACAGCAGGAAGATGATCCTACTCTAAAGAAATTCTTTACTCTGGCAACAAAAGGTGATCCGAATAAGGATACAAATCGTAAATCTTGGATTACGATGAAGAATGGCGTACTTGTACGTATGGTACAAGACTCCGCTAAGTCCATTCATTCTCAAATCCTTGTGCCTAAAAATATGAGAGTTAAAATCTTACAGCACGCTCATGATTCGCAGTGTGCTGGACATATGGGTTTTTCCCGTACTAAAGCTAGAGTTCTTCAATCTTTCTTTTGGCCTGCTGTGAATAAGGACATACGAATCTATTGTCGATCTTGTAAAGTATGTCAAGAGATTAAATCCAGAGGTCCACGCCATGATGCACCTATTCAGGCTGCAGACATTCCCATTCGGCCATTTCAAAAAATGGCGATAGACATCATTGGTCCATTTAAGATAAAGTCTGCTAGAGGACACCAATTTATTTTGACGTGTGTTGATATGTGCACACGTTGGCCGGAGGCTGTTCCTCTAAAGAGCATAACTACTGCTGATGTCGCAGATGCTCTTTGGTTAATATTTTCTCGTCTGGGGTTTCCAGCAGAAATATTATCCGACCATGGTACCCAACTCATATCGGATACCATGTCTCAAGTAATGTCGACTCTGAAGATAGAGAGATCGCTGAGTAGTATTTATCATCCTATGTCCAATGGGATGGTGGAACGTTTGAATAGAACTCTGAAAAACCTACTAGGTAAGATAACAGAAGATCATCCTCAGGATTGGGATAGGGTTTTACCCGCGGCTCTCTTTGCATATAGAGAGGTCGCCAACGAACATACAGGATTTTCTCCCTTTGAACTTGTCTTTGGCGCGAAACCGCGAGGTCCTATGTCCTTACTTCATGATCTTATAACTGCTGATAATATTGTCGATGACACAAAATCCTCTTATGAATATGTCATCGCACTTAGACACAAGATTATTGAAGCATGCAAATTGGCAACTGCTTCTTCTGAATTTGCGAAACAGAAGGCAAGGGAATTTGCCAATAAAAAGAGATGTTTGCGACAACTTTGTCCAGGTGACAAAGCATTTGTCTTGCTACCTTGTAGGGAAAATAGACTTCTCATTTCTTGGAAAGGTCCGTACGATATAATATCAAAAGTTTCCGATGTTGACTATATCGTCGATATTGACGGGAAGCGTAAAACCTTCCACATCAACATGCTCACGGAATTCCATGAACGTCCTGATTATTTACAACCTGTTTTCCAGGCAACGGACGATTTTCCAGTCCAACATGGACAGTACTCATCTCTGTCAGTAATACAGGATGAGGAAACGAGTTTCTCGGATGTAAATTTACCTTTTCCAATGATTCCTCTTCACTCTAATGAATCATGGAAAGATGTTGCAATTTCTCCAGAATTATCTCCAGGAGAGCAGAAACAAGTTTCTACTATGTTAGAACAATTTCAGGATGTCCTTACTGACATTCCTGGTCAAACTGATGTCATTCAACATGACATTATTCTTACTGACCATAGTCCTATAAGAGTCAGACCGTATCCTATCCCGATACATTTTCAAGCACAGGTAGAGAAAGAGTTAGATGAGATGATAGAGTTAAAAATTATTGAACCATCCACATCAGCATATTCTTCGCCGATGGTTATAGTACGGAAAAAAGACAATAACATACGTCTTTGCGTGGATTATCGCAAATTGAATCAAGTGACTAAATTCGATGCTGAACCTATGCCTTTACTAGAAGAGCTACTTACGAGACTATCGAATTCTCACTTCTTTACTAAACTCGATTTGTCTAAGGGATATTGGCAAGTTCCACTATCCGAACACGCCAAACCGTTTACTGCTTTTTCGACGCCTAGGGGTCTATTCCAATGGAATTTCATGCCTTTCGGTCTTATGAACGCCCCTGCAACATTTGTACGCATGATGCGTCGAATCCTATCTCATCGCTCAGATGTCATTGCGTATCTTGATGACATCTGTCTTTTCAGTGATACTTGGAACGATCACTATAATGGTATAAATGAACTATTGTCTATCTTACGCGAGCATAACCTGACAGCGAAACCATCGAAAGCATGTATTGGTTTTAGCGAAATATCTTTCTTAGGACACCGTGTTGGTCATGGGTTCCTAAAAACAGAAGACCATAATACAAGTAAGATACTTAACATTTCTATTCCTAAGACTAAAAAGCAAGTACGAAGTCTCTTAGGTCTAATACAATTTTATGGACGATTCATCCCGAATCTGTCCTCCATTATGTCACCTCTTTCTTCCTTGCTAAAGAAAGGGTCTCCTAATGTAGTCCATTGGACTCAAGAATGTCAATCCTCTTTGGATAAGGTTAAAACTATGTTTTCTACTTCACCTATCCTAGTATTGCCTTCTAAGGATAAGACATTTATTCTTCGTAGTGACGCTTCATCCACCGGGATTGGAGCTGCACTAATGCAAGAGTACTCTGGAACTCTGCATCCTGTGATGTATATTTCTCGGAAATTAAATGCCGCAGAGAAGAATTACTCGGTCCTAGACCGTGAATTATTGGCTATGGTTTGGTCAATCCTTAAACTGCAAAGATTTCTTCTGGGCGCGCATTTCATTGTGGAAACTGACCAGAAAGCTCTTACGGCTATTCAGAGTAAAAATCTGAAGAGCGCGAGATCAACGCGATACGCGATTGCTCTACAGCCATTTCATTTTTCGGTGCGAGCTATCCGTGGGTCAGAAAATGTGATGGCAGATATTTTGTCTAGATGCCCACATGATTCATAACTGTTATACAACTTTGATACAGTTGTTTCTATGTTGAAATGTGTACACATATGTAATATATCATATATTGATTGTAACACTACTTAGCGGTTCATTGATATTTATTCACCGCTGATCTTTCAATGTTTTTCGTCTTTGATGATCATGATGTTAAGATATCTTAGATGAAATTTATGTATAAACTAATGTGGAAATTGTGTCATTGCTAATATTGTAGTATGCGTTGGTGACACCTCTCTGGAAATATTTATACTTAGAGAAGTACTTTCTCTAAGGTCATAAAACTTATGCTTATCATCTGCGCATTGTTATTGGTGCGTTGTGAGCCTATTGTATGTTGCTCCTAGATGTATTTCAAAAAAAAAAATGTACCATTTTTTTTTCCCGAGGGGTGTGGTAATCTGTTGCGTGCATATTTTGACGCACATATTACAAAAATCGATATGGCTATTTAATATGGGAAAAATATAGACATTCATTCATTTGTGTATGAAAATGCTGTCTATGGTAAAAGCGAGATAATCCATGTTTGATTCACACTTTTGATTATAGGAGTAATCGTTCTGGATATTGATCCGGCGCAAGGATATTGCGCTTACGTTTGTACTTATTTTTTAGGGCCAGAAAATATATTAATTTGCTTATTGTGTTTATGGCCTGAATTCATATGTATTACATATTATTAGTACAAGTAGAATCAGTCCTATATTGTATATTTTGGATGGGTAGGAGGGACTAGATTCTTGTTATTCCGGTCTAGCGGAAGTATGAGTTGTCTTGACAAGTCGTGATGAGTTCCGATGTACCGTGATAATGGCGGGTACGCACTTTTCAAAGGGCTGGTAGATTCTTAAGGAAATATGATTCATGAAGTGGTTTTCTTCTAAAGGAGATGGTATCTCTACTATAGTTTATGTTAGAGACTCTCCTAAGGTACGGTACAATGTATAATTCGGACTCCATGTATTGCCAGACCCTATTTTGATGATCTCATGTCGATTCGACCTAGATGGAACATTGTGCTTCGTATCGCTAGGGTCGTGTTTTGTATCGACGAAGATGACAGACTTTCCTACAGCGGTTATGGCTACGTGAATTAACCTGATCACCGTAGAGCTGTATGGAAACATTTATGAAATCATTTATATACCCATTATAAATTAACTCTGGCTTATATTCTCCTTCCTATGAATGAGTGAACGACAACTCAGGGAGGCAGCCATGTTAGATTTCGGTCATCATATGTTTTGATCACTGCCAAGAGAACAGATTATTTATCCTATTATCGGACAGTGACAGGGAGATCTCAATCTTGCTAGAAACCCCCTCTTTCGTGGTTTCATAATATATACTACAAACTATGGACGTCAAGTAACTTTAGTTATTTACCGATCTGCCTTCACTGACGCGTTTAGTCAGATAGGGGGATGCGGCCATAATGTATCATGACATTGAACTTTTGATGTACTGCCCATTATTTCTGAATGTGTCATGACTTCAGATCTGCTATGTATACCTACAAATTGATATGTCAACATACCATGATGTACTCGTATGTCCCAGTGTGTACGTCTGAATAAATTGAGTAAACAAAGATTCCAGCAGTCTGCATTGGTGCCTTGTAGACACAAGTGTATGAGTGGTTATATTGGTCAGCACACGAACAGTACACCATTCGCGGTAATCACACTCTACACTTCTACTTCATACATACACCATCCTGCGTCGGTTGGAGTGACCAAGTTTAGGGCCTGCTTCCCCTGGAGCCTTTGCCTTTCCTAACTCAGGACTAGGGTGAGTTACCCATTTACAGCTGGGTAGACTGGAGCATGCCTGATCTCAACAACACACCACTCTTCCTTACAGAGCACACCGACTGACACTTTACAGAGTGGAAAGAAGAAAAGAAACTTTACAGAAGCAAAGGTGGGAATCCAGGTGGAAGCAAAGACGTGCGGATTCACGTAATCTATTTACATAACCTGTCACAGTGTGATCAAAAAGAGGAGAACGGAGCACTTATGGAGTTGTCAGTGTGTAGTCAGGACGATTCTTGAAAGCAAATCCAAACCAAACCGAACCAATATTTGCTAGTTATTTATTTTTATATGATAGTTTGTTTGATACATTGATGTAACAAATCAATCATTCTCATATTTTCAAATAGTTCATTTTCTTTTATTAAGGAACTATTAACAGTGAAGTAATCATTATTTAATCTAAACATTTTTTAGTTGAGTTCTTAATTATGACAGTTAATAACCAGATGGGCTTAAAACGCAATCAAGATAAACTTTACTTACAAAGTTAGTGTCGTAAAACCACTAGTGCGGTTACTAAGTAACTGTGGCATCGCCTGCAGTCCCTCGTCTGTACACGAGATCTCTGTTCCATAACAAGAACATTCCTAAAAACAATTTTCAATAAAAATTGAATAAACAAATGACTATCTATCTATCTATCTATCTATCTATCTATCTATCTATCTATCTATCTATCTATCTATCTATCTATCTATCTATCTATCTATCTATCTATCTATCTATCTATCTATCTATCTATCTATCTATCTATCTATCTATCTATCTATCTATCTATCTATCTATCTATCTATCTATCTATCTATCTATCTATCTATCTATCTATCCATCCCCCCTCTATCTATCTATCTATCTATCTATCTATCTATCTATCTATCTATCTATCTATCTATCTATCTATCTATCTATCTATCTATCTATCTATCTATCTATCTATCTATCTATCTATCTATCTATCTATCTATATCTCTCTTATCTCTCTTATCTCTTTTATCTCTTTTATCTATCTATCTATCTATCTATCTATCTATCTATCTATCTATCTATCTATCTATCTATCTATCTATCTATCTATCTATCTATCTATCTATCTATCTATCTATCTATCTATCTATCTATCTATCTATCTATCTATGTGATTGTCAATGTTTCTTTTTTTATGTATTCGAGCTTTATATCCCTCTGGACAATATTCGGATTACATCCCGCAGATGTTTCTTTTAATTATAATATATTATTAATATTCCTACCTTGTATGGACAAACATCTCCTTGGACTGAAGCACAAATCAACCCAGAGATTAAGAAACAAATCAGCTTTCGCATTGTCCAGATTTGTACAGAACAAACCTGAAAGAAAAATAAACGTACAGAAACTGAATGAACAGTACACTAATTTCTATTGTGGTCATTTCATTCATTTCCATTTTTGCATCAGAAGTACAGAAACACATAAACAAGAAGGCACGAAAGCTTTGAAGTTTCTTCTGTGATGAGCAATGAGACTTCACTGGCTGTATATGTGGCCGTTGACGAACAGGTTAGTCTACTATACATTACTTTTATTTGGTTGATTATATAAGTTCGTTTCTCTGCCCTAACAGTAAGCTGCTTGTTGTTTGGTAAGAAAATTCTTTCTTTCAGACGACAACGTTACTCAGAACAACAGTTGATAAATGAGTTACGATGACAACAGGCTTCATATTAACGTATAAACTTTATTTACATTAGCCATCGTAAAAAAGGTCAAATGCTGGCTCTTGACAACAGCTGCAAAGCAATTTGGACAACCTTCCACCTGAGATTGGCAGACTTGTACAATAAGATCAGTAGGTAATATTTCAGTGTCACTCTATCTCTCTCACTGCTTCAGTTATTAAAACTGTCTCTAGTGGCTATTGGGGACCACACTTTGAGAACCACTGTTGCCATAATTTAATCTGCCATCTATCTCTTCATTTGTAAACACACGTCTCTCTTATGCTCTGTCATATTTTATGCTTCTGCCTTGGTGTATCTTAATAAAACTGGCCTAACCCCAAGGGGTGTACATTTACCAAATCCATCTTCTAAACTCAAGACTATCGGCTGTCTACTGTTCTTCTCATTTACTTAAAATTTCATCGAAAGGTTATGTGTAAACTCTACATACCTGGTATCTCGAAATACACACATTTTTCTCACTTGGAAACATTGCCATCTCGTCCTCAGATTAAATAAACACTGTCATACACAAACGTGGCAAATATCGAGATAGACGTCTCAATGATAGTTCAGCTTTTCTGCCACCGCAGAAGCAACCAATATACATTGGCTTATCACCCAATGGATCTTCTACTCTCTACATCTAGAAACTAACTCTATCACATCGCGGAGCAAACTGGTTTAATCTAACACGTCGATTTGCAACTACGGCTATTGTCGAACACTCCAGAACACTTTGTCTGACAAACAACTCACCACTCCATTCAAAACACGTGAATTGCGATCACCTATCTCATTCTGACGACATAAACAAAGGCATTTGTGCCCTGCAACAAAAGAAGGGATGTAAGACGTATTTTGTCCTCTTTACATTCTGTGTATTCCTTCCCTTTGACAAATAAATTAAACACAGCTAATATCAATCATAAAAATTAATCTCATAAAAATAAAAGTAACAAAATTTTCCCTCTTAACCAACCTAAGGGTTACAAATATATAAAAATATTGTGGAGACACTAATTCATACTTACCCAAACTGCTTAATATAAATGGGTGAAAATTGAAAAGAATTATGTCACGAAAAGCAACATACCGTGTTATGAAGTATATTGGTAAGAAATTAGCCCTATTTCAACAGGCGCCCAATTTCTTTCTCCTGGAAGAACTTTAGTGTTAAAAGATGTAGCAAACGTTACCGATAAGAGAATTGGTACATTTAATAAGCTTCGATAGCTAAGTGAATCACATGTAGCTCAGTACAAGTTCAAACAAAATATTAAAAACTTTCACCATTCCCATTTATGTATATCATATATTTCATTAATAGGAAATGGGCTTCAAGACAAGGTAAAATCTTTGAGAAATGTGAATATACTATATTTATAATATATTGTTGGCAGAAACTTTGACTATAATAAAGACAACTCGTGCTGCACGTGATACAAATTTATATCTCTTTGATGACATATTCGGAAGCAATAAAAGCTTTCATAAATCTAGTTGTTGCGATGAATTTCACATAGCCAATCGAGGAATCGTATTTGAAATAATTTGTTACGCGAAAATGCATTTGGGTTTTGTGTTGCTATGTGTTGATGTGTGTTTTGCGACCACTAAGTGATGAGAGAATTCATTGTATGATTTCGTTGTGTGGAAAGGAGAATAAAAGTGTCCAAGGCAAATGTAAGACGATCCTAGTGGAATTGACATATACATATTTGCAAATATTATAATATAGAACACATGGGAGGTTTTATAATAGAGATGTTATCATTTACGAAATTTATATAAATATTCACTGTGTATGAACTGGACTATGATTGTTGAAGAAACTGGTACATTATATATATATATATATATATATATATATATATATATATATATATATATATATATATATATATATATATATATATATATATATATATATATATTGAATAGTAGGTGCAGACCAGTCTCTATGACCTCAGTAACAGGAAAACTCCCTGAGAAAATGGTGAATCACAATGGCTGGAAAGCAACAAACTATCATCATCGATGATAGTCAGGAAGGCTTTAGAAAAGATTGCAAAACAGTTGACCCACTCTTTCATTTCGTGCAGAAGACCTTAGATGCATTCCAAGAGGGCAAACACACCAAAGCTGTATTCATCGATCTATAGCAAGCATACGACACAAAATGAACAGGGGCTTTTTGCTAAAATCACAACAATGGGTATACATAAAAAAATGTTCCTCTGGATCACAACCTTCCTAAGTAACAGAACGATACAAACAAAAGTAGACGGCATTAAATCATTCAAAAACATTAGAGTAGGGATTACTGTCGCAAACTGACAGTAAATTTGAATTTTCCAGTCCGTCCCAGCCCCTCTTCTGGCCTTACTGTTTAAATTTGTCTGTTTCTACCGGCTACATGAACTTAAGTTTTTAAATTCTTCTATCGCGCCGTAGTCTTCTTTATGTTGTCCGGTTAGACATTTGTCATATCATTTATGCTTATTTATTAGTGTACATAAAACTGTTAGCAGTGACTTGCGGGTTTTTTCTTGTGACAACTCCTCAGTAATTTATTCAATACCAGTGTAGCGCATTCAACCCAAGCTACAAGATGCTTAGTTTGGTTAGAGCCTTATTGTTTTGTTAGTGTTTACAATAGGTTAAGTAGTAAGCTTAAGCTGGCATTACATTTGGGTAACTACAGTTATACAAATTATTCATATAAATCTGACTAGTGACGTCTGTTCGCTATAACAACTGAATTTATGGGAGGCAAAAATTATATTTTTGGGGAGGATCTTCTTATGGCAGGGTGTAGAACCAGGGAAAGGCTATTGTGTAGTTTAGAACTAACTTACAAGACCGTCTAGAAAGTTAACCACTGGCCAGCAACAGAATCCTATACTATGTAAAGTCACAATGTATCATAATTGCATAAGCACTGCACTTGTATGTATTCCATTTTGGGAGGTTATTTCTTTTCCCCTTTGAGTATCGACCCCACGGGGCGCATACAGTTTAAATGTGTAATGTATCTATCTAGTGCTTATGCTTTCGGTAAATTCAAGTAATGATATAGAATGAATGGTGCATCCTCGCAATGAGAACCACATGGTCGGAACACCCACATGTTCAATTGGGAGAGGACACCTGATACAGACGATCCGGTTAGCATTGTAGGTCTGTGATCAAAGTATCATGGAGGTTGCTTTAGGCCGTTGGATATTGAGTTAATAAAGAATGTTCATAATCCCTGTCCATGACTTGAGTGTTCTGGTTCTCATTCATTAGTAGTAATTGTGCTTTAATTATTTGATATGCGAATGCGTGGTAAGTATAACCAACAAGTGAATATCTCAAAGATCAACTTGATAAGTGCATCTTATTTGAGTCCACGAGGAAAACAGTTTTATTACGTAAAACACAAACATATTTGACGACATCAGTTAATGTAGTTCATGGTAAGCATATATGACCAAGTGAATACTTGCAAACATCCTATTATGGGTCCATGTCGTACTTGAAAAACTGTCAAACGAACATCATGGCTATATATTCGCGCTGCTGGGTTTCAGACAACCGGTAGTGAGCGCATGTGTCTTGACGAGACTGAATCAACTACTTAATCATTTATCTCTTCATCAATTACAATGGACTGACTCGTGTCCGTACTTAAATAAAACATAACTGTGCGGCACTCCATGCCCGACGCTAGAAGAACATAAGGACACGTCTTTACAGCTCGACGGTCATACAAAAAGGGGTACGGTAACCTAGTCACCAAGCGTGACCATATCGACGCTAACACGTCACGACTTGACCTTGCATTTCGCGTTCATAACTTCGTAAAGTATAAAGATCAATTTATATTAATTCCATTGACCCTAATCATGCGCACTGCCAATTTCTAGCAGACGCCATCAATAAAACTACCGTAACAACACCCAGTCGGTTTTACAGAGCAAATGCTCAGATGTACATGTATGTACAAAATATATTAACCTATGCGTATGCATGTTGACAATTACTATTGTGGAAGTAACAGGAGGATAACTCATGTGGGAAGAGACAACACAGAGACTTGCCTAGCAATAATAAAACAAATATCATAGTATAACATTAAAGTTACTATTTTATTTCACTTGAGGTAATGGGTGTTTGTTTGGTCTTAGTTCCAGGTAACAACCCCCCCCCCCCCCCCTCCTTGCTAAAACAGATGACTGCAAATACAATAAAGGGTACGCATAAATTCTCCGGCAGTCTAACGGTTTGCAGCAACACGAGTTCCAAATTGCCTGGCAATTATACCTTCTTCGCGTAACCTTTAACGACTGGAAATCACGCGAATATCGATTTCATTGCCGTGTAGAACCAGTGACCGCTGCCTGACGTCACGTACTGTACAGTATTGGTTTCCTACTCACCTCTTCATTAAATGTCAGAGCATAGTGGCATCCGGCATATCAATCCACACAGCATCACCAGCCTAATTGAAAGTATCTTACTGTATACTTAAACATAGTGCTCAGTCACAATACCAGGTCTCAAACCAGACCCAACCGGATTACGCATCGAGTACCATATACGAGGCACACCTGTTATAATTCGCCGCGCCGGATAAGAGCGCCAATACAGAAGGTTGCTCTGAGTTAACCTCGATTTGTTATGTCGTCTGGGCAGTACAACCACTGCGTGTATTAGTGGTCAGAATATAGTCAAAGTTAATCTACAGCCTGCCTTGTTTTTTTTTTTATGAACACGGTGAATGAATAGCGTCTTCAGTGGATTTATAAAGTATCCTCAGCTATGAGCGGAGACATAAAGACGCTGACTTAAGTTATTTTGTATTTGTTCACAGAAGCGGAAGGATTGTTAACTCTTTGTTTATTTTCCCTGTCGGGGGTCTACTAATTGGTATTTTTCCTTGATGTATGAATTGATGTAATTGTTAACTTTGTTATTTGATCAGTTAAATTTTGCCGAGATTTTTAAAAATTCTTTTCTTCTCTACAAGCTAAAGAGAACTTTAATGAATGTTAACCTTTTGTAATTGCGCTGTTCACGACCTTCATCCTTTCCTATTTAAACTGTTACTATTTCTCTATCTGTCTGTGAGAAAGAAGAGAAAGCGGGTGATACTTAAGACTACGTAAGTGAATTGTGGGCTTGGAAAGAGTGATAACGTTAATAGATCTCCTTCCAGGCCGTCTTAAGTTTTGTGGCCGTGTACATAGTTGTTCCTTTGGAAACAGACTATATTCTTACAAGACAGAGGAAGCACAGACCACCCCATAATTTTATATTTTATGAGAAACAGAAAATAATAAATAGTGTCACATATTTAGGGTAGAGTCGCTTCTACACGCCATTTCTAATAATTGGGTGATTTCCCCTGACCAATCGGATAGCTCAGATTTACCCCGGGAAAGTGGAACAACGTCGCCATTTTGGCAGTAGAATGAAAGAGCGCAACTCAAGAGGTCGTATCTGGTCCAGCTCTACATATTTCTTAGTTTGAGAAAATCAAACTTCAACATTTCTTATAAAATGTGTATTTCAGGACATTGAGTGGTTATATATATAATTTTCTTACTGGCGTAAGTAGTGACAATCGTTAAATATGTATTTTGAATAGAGCTCCCAACCCTAGTCGCAGCAGAACTAGGTTCGAGGATTTGAGTCAATTTGCAAAAAAATAGTCTTACACCTCAAACCATGTAGAGTAGAAAATATTCTTGTGTTGGAAAGCATTTAACTCAAGGAATGCTTATGACGATAAAGAAATCAAGGACAAATCTGAGGAGATGGGTAAATGTCGTCGAACCTAAAATAAGACTGTAACTTAAAAGAAGGAACACGGTGGAATGAGAAGGTTCGCCATATTTGACAATTGAGTAGGCCTACGAGACAAAGATGCAAAAAGGGATTTTTGCATCGATGAAAGCATCTGATGAGATGATAGAACTTTATTATGCTTATTATTGTAAAAATGTTCTGAATTCCAGACTTTGTTGAAATTTTAAGTTTCATGCTGAAAGATATTAAAAGTTTTGCATGAAATCGAACGCTGTTGAAAAGGTGAATTACTACAGTTTTGAGATCTAGATAAGAAATCTATCCATTTCAATTAAATTCGCTACATCAACACCTAAGAGAAGAAAATCGAACCTGGTAACACAAATTTAAGAGAGAAATCTAAATCTCTGGTGATTAGGCCAGTTAAACATCTGCTCTCTGTAAAGTAAACTGAAAATAACTGCATATACCGGCACTGCCACATGATGTAATATGGTGCCGTTCCAGTCCTAAGGAACACCTGCCCCGGTTACATGAAGGTAATATGGTGCCCGTGACCACTTCTCTTTGATAAAGCGAATAACTAGCGATCATAGACCATGGACGATTTACTACAAAATTTTCAACAGCTGGGTGTGGAACAACAACAACAACAACCACAGAACCAACCCGTAAATACACAACCACTGCAGCCCCAGGACAGACAAAATATGGAAGGACCAACAATAATAGCGCTACGGCAAATTACTGAAACCCTACAGAAAAATGACAACTACGCGAAATTCACACAGGTTAGATCCATTGTTCAGCCGTTCGATGGAAACAAGAAAAAATTCAGAAGATGGTTGTCCGACATGGAAAAATTTGCGGCACTAGCAGAGGCAACAACGGATGAAGAGAAAAAGAAAATCGCTCTGTTAGGTTCTGATTCGTACGTGACTGATTTTTTAAGAAGGAGGTCCCAGCAGTACCCCACAGAAACCTACGAGTCCCTAAAAAAAGAGCTCACCCAGAGATATGGGGAAATCATAGACAAAATGCATGCTTGGTCAGTCCTTAGAAGCATGAAACAGGAAAGAGATGAATCGGTACAACTTTTTGGAGATCGATTCCTCAATATGGCAGAAGAGGCATTTTGCGGAGAAATCCCTACCACACCTGATGTAGAAATACAGTTAGTGGGGATATTTGCCGATGGCCTTAGAGCGGAAAATATCAGAAGGCATCTTATTAGAAAAGACACCAAGACTATTGCTGAAACAATCCAAGCAGCAATACAGGAGGAAAATCTTCACCGAAGGTTCCAACAAAGAGCAGGTAGGGAACCCCGACCAGAATATAGGGACTATGATGAGCATGAGCCTATGGAAGTTGACCATACCAGGAGGCAATGGACTCGCCCACGACAACGAGATGATAGGCCCCGCAATTATAGACCCCCCACACAGAGGCAAAACGACGTCAATAATGTCAATACAAACGGATGCTTTACATGCGGTAGGCTCGGACATGGTTACAAGTCCTGTAGAGCAAATTACAATCATGCACCATTCAGAAGAGGAGGTTACCAACCACAACAACCCGCACCACCCCCACGTGATTACACCAGAAATCAGTATACCAGAGGCGCACCTCAACCCCTCATGCGTCAGGGAAACGGCCGCGCCACTCACTAAACAGGACCGTTAGTGAGGGCAACAATCACAGAAACTGGTCCAAAACAAAAGAAACAACACAGAACAGAAATTGTCAAGTGGGCCCATCCAGTAAAATACAATATGAAGAAATGTTGCATGATGGAACTAAAATACATCCGGACCCCAGTTCCTGCATCATGTCTATACAGGGCCAACAATATAGGGCACTGGTAGATACAGGAGCATCCATCAGCCTTATTAGGTTCCAGCTGTTCAAGAGGATCCAACACTTAGTACGATTTCAACCGTCCAAAACACACCTAGCTTCAGTCACGGGACAAAGACTAAATTCAGTTGGGACAGCATGGCTAAAATTTTCCTTAGGCGAAACAAATTTTGAACACCCATTTGTCATTACTAAAGGAATGTCTAGAAATCTTATCCTAGGGAGAGATTTTTTTAACAAACACAAAGTTCGAATATACTATGACCTCCACAAAATCAAAGTCAACAATACGTACATAGATCTCCAGGACGATATCCACATAGCGTCTTTAGTAAGGATTACAGCTCCCATAACGGTGGCTCCAAACTCCCTGGTCATAGCAAAAGGCAGAGTAAAAAATTCTGAGTACATAACACCAGGGCAATCAATTCAAGTACAGCCCCTAGCAGAAGAAAGCATTATTGATGACCCATTGTTGCAAATTACAGAGGGAATCGCTGAAGTCTCGAAGTCCAGAGATTTCCCCATCATGATATTGAATATGTCAGGAAAAACTACCACTATAAAAAGAGGCACAGTTGTAGCGCAAGTGGATACGTCAACAATAAGACAAACCAAAACCAATAGAGACCATCCACAAATTGTCTCAACCACTCCCACTGGACATAATGCACGAAATCGCAGTACAAATAACCATAGTACACGGAAAGTAAACAGTTATAAGGCTTATGCAGAAAAAGGCAGTAACATCAGTCACAGTTATGTTACACCACAGCATACCCTACCCAGATGGCAGAAACGAACCAGTCCATACATAAGAAGAGAAAGGCCACAGTATGAAAATGACTATAATTACTCATTCTTGCGCCCCAGCACACCAAGAGAAAAGATGAAGTGCTGTATATCACAGAGTAACAGAGAAACAGAAATTGTCTTGCCAGGAGGATATCCAAAGCGACAAGACAGTGATACATGCCCCATGGAGTATCAATATAACTCAAAAACAGGTGGATATGATAAAGTCCCAAAACCAATTGAAATTTCCGAAGAAAAGGAAGAATTCTTATATGACTATACCACAGGAGGATACTATAGCAGCAAAGTTGGAAACAGAAAGAATGAAAAATTTTCGCCCAGGGAAAGAAGACAGCCCTATAGCACAAACAGAAGAAATACAGTAACGTACGCGGATAAGCGCAGTTACGGCAGAAATAATCAGAAAAAATGGCACAACAACGACTACCCCAGAAATATAATAAGAAATGAATATACAGTAAATGCAGTGACAAATGGAAATGCACACAGTACATGGCAGAGGAGACAGTACCAAGCACAGCCCAATGAACGGCAAAGAACTACGCAAAAGAAAGCCACATACCAGGAGCAGAGATTTTCACAAGATGCAAGAAAAATGTCCCAAAATTATGGGAATGAAACGGAGGCATCAAGACAGACCAGAGATATCATAGCAGATCATAAATACAGAGAGAGAATAGCTCAGTTACTTGCAACCCTGAATGCCACAGAAGATAATAAGCAACGTTTGAAAACGTTTGTAGAAAAGCACCAGGATGTATTCGCACTCAATGACATGGAATTAGGCAGAACTAACACTGTCACAATGGACATTCAAACAACCACAGAGGAGCCAATACATATGAAACCCTATCATACGCCCTTGAAAAACAGAGAACTCGTGGAAAGGTCTATAAATGAAATGCTACAGGCAGGAATCATCGAAAGATCCCGTTCCCAATGGTCCTCACCCATAGTGATCGTAACAAAGAAAGACGGCTCCAGTCGCTTTTGCTGCGACTACCGTGCCCTTAACAAAATCACAAAAGTCATTTCCTACCCCCTCCCCAGGATAGACGATCTACTTGCGACGTTAGGAAAGTCTACATACTTTACCACACTTGATGCAAGGTCAGGCTTTTGGTGCATCCCCATGACACCTGAGGCAAAACAGAAATCCACATTCTGTTCACATATGGGAAGCTTTTTTTGGAATGTTATGCCATTTGGTCTAAAAGGATCTCCAGCAACATATATGTCACTCATGGATGAAGTGTTAAAGGGTCTACATCCATTTGCCCTGGCATACATAGACGATATCCTGATACATACCGCAGGCACGATGGAAGACCACCTCCGCAAGGTTGAAACAGTGTTTGATAGACTCAGGCATCACCAAATAAAGTTAAAACTGTCGAAGTGTGAGTTTCTAAAGACAGAAACAAAATATTTAGGCTTTGTCATCAATAGACATGGCGTCAGACCTGATGAAGATAAAGTCAAAGCCATAAGAGAAATGCCTAGCCCCAAGACGGTGAGACAAACACGCTCATTTATTGGTACAATAGGGTACTATAGGCGCCACATCATCAATTTCTCCAGAGCAGCAGAGCCTTTGATAGCCCTTACCCGCAAGTATGCACGCTTCAAATGGACAGAAGACTGCCAGAGATCCTTTGAGTATCTAAAAAATGCCCTAACCACCATCCCACTGCTTGGACATCCAGATATTTCTCAGCCCATGATACTATACGCCGATGCCTCAGATAACGCAATTGGTGCTTGTTTGGTCCAACCTGTACTAGAAGATGAAACACCCATCCTACCAAACATTCCAAATGAGAAACCCATTGCATTCCTATCCCACGCATTGTCAAAGTCACAAAAACGGTGGACCACCACTGAGAAAGAAGCATATGCTATTCACTATGCAGTACAAAAGTTTGACTTTTACGTCAGAGGAACTAAACTCATTATAAGAACTGATCATCAACCTTTGGTTAACTGGCTCACCAAAACACAAGAACAGCCAAAGAAGTTACAGACATGGGCAATGAATTTACAGTCCTACGACACCACTATCGAACATATCCCAGGCGAAATGAACACCTGTGCAGACCTCTTATCCAGGATTAAATATGATGATGAAACTGAAGTGAAAACAAATAGAGTCAAAAATGATGGCACATCCTCAGAGATTGACGATAATGCTAAAGAAATTAATGAAATTACTTCATCAAGTCGAAGAAGTACCTCAGATTCCGCCACTCAAGTAGAAGAAGAAAGCCAAGAGATGTTTGACATGAGAGTAGAACAAGCGAAAGATGCAGAAATTGTCAAGCTGCTCACATACGTGAAAGAAAACCCAACAAAAAGTAAAGATTTTACAGTACACCCAACGGATGGAATTCTATACTATATTGATCAGAAACAAGAAGGGACACTAAGAAAAGTCATTCCAGCACATCTAGTCCCAGAAGTATTGCTACAGTTTCATGATAACAACGGGCACATGGGAAGAGACAAAACAATTGATGTCATAAAGAAAAGGTATTATTGGCAAACTTTCTACAAGGACATTACAGAATATGTAGCCACCTGTAGAACATGTAAATTGAGAAACATGAAGCCACATTTAATTCCCCTTCAAGAAATGCAACCTTCCCATTACCCCATGCAAACAGTGAGCATTGACTTATCAGGTCCTTACCCACTCACCCAATCAGGCAACAAATACCTCCTGCACATAGTTGACCAATACTCTGTTTGGCCAGAAAGTTACCCACTCAGTGATGCCACATCGCAGTCCATCACGCAAATTTTTTTACAAGAATTCATTCCCAGGCATGGCTGTCCAAAACGAATCATTTCAGACAACGGTAAACAGTTTATAGGTAACCCATTTAAAGCCACCTTACACCAGCTGAATATTGAGCATACTACAACCACTTATTATTGCCCAAATGCAAATGGCAGAAATGAACGCATGCACGCCACCCTACATGATATTATTAGCAAATATATCAAGGGGAACCACCAATACTGGGACCTATACATTAACCAAGCTCTTGAAGCCATCCGAGTAAACGTGAACGATACCACAGGAATGTCACCCTTTCTCATGCTATACGGAAGAGAACCAAACTTTCCGTTAGACAACCTACTTCGCCCACAAAGAAAATACATGGGAGAAGACCCCATCGAAATAATCCTTCAAGAAAAGTATAAAGCTCACCAGATTGCACAACGAAATACGCAGAAGGCATTTCACAAGAAACAGAAACAACATGATAAATCAGCCAAGCTACCAACGTACAAAATAGGAGACAGAGTATACTACAAGAAACATGTACGCAGTTCAAAATTCGATGACCGATGGTTAGATGGCTACAAAATCATGAAACAAACTACGCCTGTAAACTTCATTATTTGGAATGAAGAGAAACAACACCAAACAAAAGCTCACGTAAAACAAATAAAAATTGATAATCACCGGCCCATTCCGCCTCTGACGACAAATACAAGACCAGTCAGAAAAGCCACCCTAAATTATAATCCATCCAGCACAGATTCGTCTGACATATCAGAGTCAGAGACGACAGACTCTGAATTTTACCAAGACGACCACATACCCAGACCACCCACAGATGAAATACATCGAGCAAGACAACAACGAGACTCGTCCGAAAGCGAAGAAGATATCCCACCACTTGAATTACGTAATAGACTACAAGACAGAGACCTGCGCATTAGAAATGAAGAAATCATGCCACAGACGTCACACGATGACAACACGAAAACACCTTATATCCACACTCAAACTTACTCCCGCAGTGATAAATCGTCAGCTGATACCTATCACACCCCCAGTTCAGGCAGTTCTAGTTTTAACACTAGTGAAAACCAAACACTGCTATACCACAAGAACAAGATTGCTCGTTCAAAACAATCAGATCCTGAAGAAACTATACCCAAGCAGATTGTTGAACCATATACCAGCGATCTTTATGGAGACGAAACAGAACAAGACAGCATAGCTTTGTCAGACCCCAACGAACATAATGACAGAAAAATGGTAGAATTATACCAACAAGAAACAGACATTGATACAGCTAGTTCCATTGAAACCAGTGATGCGGATAGTACATTATTTGTACCAGTCAGCTCCAGCGTCAAACGCGCCTATAAAACAGAATCTGATGACTCAATCCCTAGCAACAAAATTCCGCGTATACAGCACAACTATATCAGACGAAAGATTCTGAAGAAACGCAATCATGTTCCAAAACCAAGCCGAGAAGTGTTAGCCTCATCTCAACTAGTCAAAAACAACAGTGTGCAAATTACTGTGCCCATTGTAACCAGTGCTAACGTTCAGCACAACCAGGTCAGAAGAAAAATCAAGGCGAAACATATACCTGCCTCAAAACCAACAGATGTTCCAGCCATACACACCCTAACCACAGTAAAACCATCACCGCAATCAAATGATGTTAAGCCATCACCGCATTCGTCAATGTCCTCAGTGTCCCAACAATCAGCAAATGCAGTGTCGTCGCCTATCACACCCGTCACCACTGCTACTCAGTATGATGCTCGCCTAAGCAGTCGGGACATTGCAAGGTTAGAGATGGTGAAGGAACTAGCGAAGCTGTTCTGAAAAACACGCCCAGGTGTTTTATATGTTCGCAAATCCGAACACGGTCAACGCATATGTGAACAAACCTTTTTAACAATGTACTAACTCTCCCCATGTACTCTATTTTCAGTTTTTGACAGTTCAAATGACTTGCTTACAGACTAAGATGTCAAAGCCTCACTGAGAAAGTTATTTTTTCCAGCCTTAGAATACGGATGCCCAGAAAGAAATCAAGACCAGCACACGGAGGATTTTCTTTAGATAGCATAATTGTGAAATAAAAATGTTAAAACAATTGATAACACACGGTGTTACGAGTTTACAGACACCCTTATTTAGTTACATACATTTTCTTAATATTTAGAATGCTACACAACTTTACCTATAACACATGTGTCACACTATTCTGTTGTAACATTCATCTCCACTTTTGTAACTGATCATATTCCACGCTCCATTCACCAGCATTTTCATGCAGACACTTTACACCAGTAGTTTTTTTTTCTTACCTCATACTAATATTTCTTTGATCTATATTATGCTAAACTCCTTGATATCTGCCACCTTGATCAATCATACTGTTCCTACTATAATATCTCTCAACAGCACATAATTCATACCCAAAACTAGTATTGTAGGTTATGCTATTTTTCTCCACAGGATTATTTATTTTCAAATGTACATTATTATTTTAGACCCAGATGTATATTAGTACTGTCAAAAATTTTACTGCCTATCACAAATACCCCAATGACATTTGCGCATGCTGAATTTCTGCAAATGAAGAATCCCTTGAGAGCATTAGTATATGCTAACCCCAGATTGAACACATTACACCTATTTGTTGATGATGCCTTTGCCCATGTTAAAGAAATAGCATTTGCACATGCTGACCTAGCAAATGAAATACCCCATTACCGCATGATAACCACTAATGACACATGAGATGAAGAAGCAACTGGTTATGTATGAT
This sequence comes from Oreohelix idahoensis, assembly GCA_024509875.1. Lineage (NCBI taxonomy): Eukaryota > Metazoa > Mollusca > Gastropoda > Stylommatophora > Oreohelicidae > Oreohelix > Oreohelix idahoensis. Next base: position 204,565 of record JAMPIV010020214.1, on the reverse strand, counting down.
GAAGATGCCATTTTATATTAAGGTGAAACTTTATGTTGTCACAGCTGAGATTTTGTTGTAATGTTTATGCACAAAATCCCCCACATTAACATTGGAGGAGGAATAATCTTAGTCTTTCGTGGTTACGAGATAAGACAAGGATATAATAGAATATTTGATGAATACCATGGAACAAATCAGAGCAGATGATTGTTGCACATATGAGGACCATATTTGAAGTCATTATTGAAGGATTATCAGTAGACAAGAGACACAAATGAATTATGATAATCCCATGGAACCACAGGTACTAAGGACACAAAATGGAGATTAAATAATGGAGAAAAAAAATAATGACTGAATAATTGCTACGCCCAGAGGTAAAGGAAATAGAGATGCATCCGCATTTTGGAGAAGATATCTCTTTGATTTTTGCTTATTGCCTTTGTAATATGAACATTGTTGTATAACAAATGACTATTCCTTATCACGAATTACAGAATGTTGTAAGATAGTTGGAATAAATTGACAATTTAAAATACTCATAACATACCCAGAATTACAGGAGAGAAAATAAATAAATGATTGATGAAAGTGGACACACTGAGATTTGCTCACCCCGAGGATATTGGATAAAAAAAAAAAAATAATGTTATCCCAAGGACAGACATGTCACAGATATATCATGGAGATACTATGAAAAAAAAAAAAAAGAATATCTAGATTAGAAATGCAGCAAACTTGGTCAAGGACACCATGAAATAGACCCCCGCCCCACACTTAAGATAACTGACGGATGAGATTTTTGAATTATAAGTACCATAAGTCACCCATCTGGCTGTAGTCAGCGGATGTTACAGGCACCACATAACTCTGACTAACCCTCGACCAGCGAAGGCAGAGTTGGTGTCGAAATTTTGCACATATGTAAAAAGACATGTTTTTGTTCATGTTTTAGTAAAGTCTAGACATTTATGTTAATAGTTCTATAAATGATTAGTTGATATATTGATGATAAATATTCGCAAATATAGTACATGGACAATTAATAAGGATATATTTCCAGTACAGAATAAGAGGAATAGGAAGGATCCACATTTTAAATATTGGAGCACCATGAGCGAGGAATTGGACTTATAAAGAAAATGGAAATGGTACACTGTATGCAAGGATAACCAGAAATAATATGGATAAATAGTAGTCAGAGTGCCAGGAACTTTGTCTTACGAGAATATTGTAGATTCCTCACGATCAATTGATTATTTTCTTCCTTTCTATGTCACATTTTTTTTGAGTGATGACCCCCAAATTTTTTTTTCATCTCATATTGTCAAAAGTTCTTACATCTCAGTTGATAGTTCCATAAATATTTGTTTGATGTGTTTTGCATAAAGGTATTGCTAGATAAGGTACATAGGGAGTTACTAAGGATGAATTCTCAAGATAACAGGAGGACTAGAATAGATACAATGATATTGGAACACCATAAATGATACATTGGTGTTATGAAAAAAAAAAGGAGACAAATATAAATTGTATACAAGGATGCCTCGAGAGTGACAACATGGATACATATTGTCAAGAGTATAAGCAGTTGTCTTAAAAGAGAAAATAAAGTAATACGGAACCCAATGTAGAAAATTCATGATGATTTGGAAACTATATTTTTTCTTTTCCCTTATATTTCATAATATGATAGTAACACATTCGTCTGTTGGTTGCTGAATAATGTGATGTTTGAAAATTGATGTATGGGAAGTCAAAGAAGATCTTTGAAGAATAAATATATATATAAAATAATATTTCTAGGGAAGAGTTCACAGAAAAAAAATACTGTGTTGACAGAAAAGAAGGAATGATTAGAAATAACTGACTAATGGACAGGATCACCACCAGACGTACGGATATTAGAGACAAACATCACATAGTTTAGAAAAAAAAAATGTAATATAGAACATTTTCTACAGTGACGGACTTAGAACGAATTTATACACTTACCATTTAGAAAATGTCTATAACAAGGAAACATTCAGATAGATAAATAAGGATAAGCCATGAGGTTTTAATGCTTTTATTGTGAAAAATGATTACTTATAAAAATGATGCTGGTCGTATTATCGTCTGATACATATGCATATTATGTTTAGAGATGTTTTCTACATGTAATAATGAGCAAGTGGCTCATTCACTAAAAAAAAAAGAAGAAGAAGATGATGAGTACCCATGAAAACATTGGCTATTCTATGAAAGTGGATTGCCATTACCATAGGAATTAGAGATTTTGGACATTTCTTGGAATATTGCAGAGTACTTGGGAAATAGAATAAATAAGTACGCCAGAAAAAAAAAAAAAGATTTTTTTTAGTACTTGCAGGCTTTTAATATGAAGCAAATAACAGTACAGAAAAGAGATAACACCCCTATCACATCCAAGAGAATGTAATCAACTATATTTTTGAATGAAATGTAATAGATTATGATAATCCAGCCAAGTTCTGCAAATAAGATAGTTTATTGTTCATTCCCCAGTGTTGCCACTCGTCACATTTTTTTAGTGATGACCTTATGAGTGTTTTGCAGATTTTGTTGGGCAGTGTTGCCAATTTGTAAATTTGGTGAAAAATATTATGATGTGATGAATAAGTTACACTGTTTGAAGTTGATGTCCACTACTAGTTTTTTTTTACATAGCAGACGACCTCATATAGACATAGGACCCCAGTATAGGAATTAGATTAAATTTTTTTGGAAATATTTTTGGACTTAGAAATTTTTGGGGATGGATTTTTGTTATTGATAGTACTCAAATGTCTCCCTACGGGATACATTTGCGGAGCCCCGGGATCTATATGTGGCCGTGTACATAGTTCCTTTGGAAACAGACTATATTCTTACAAGACAGAGGAAGCACAGACCACCCCATAATTTTATATTTTATGAGAAACAGAAAATAATAAATAGTGTCACATATTTAGGGTAGAGTCGCTTCTACACGCCATTTCTAATAATTGGGTGATTTCCCCTGACCAATCGGATAGCTCAGATTTACCCCGGGGAAAGTGGAACAAAGACGCCATTTTGGCAGTAGAATGAAAGAGCGCAACTCAAGAGGTCGTATCTGGTCCAGCTCTACATATTTCTTAATTTGAGAAAATCAAACTTCAACATTTCTTATAAAATGTGTATTTCAGGACATTGAGTGGTTATATATATAATTTTCTTACTGGCGTAAGTAGTGACAATCGTTAAATATGTATTTTGAATAGAGCTCCCAACCCTAGTCGCAGCAGAACTAGGTTCGAGGATTTGAGTCAATTTGCAAAAAAATAGTCTTACACCTCAAACCATGTAGAGTAGAAAATATTCTTGTGTTGGAAAGCATTTAACTCAAGGAATGCTTATGACGATAAAGAAATCAAGGACAAATCTGAGGAGATGGGTAAATGTCGTCGAACCTAAAATAAGACTGTAACTTAAAAGAAGGAACACGGTGGAATGAGAAGGTTCGCCATATTTGACAATTGAGTAGGCCTACGAGACAAAGATGCAAAAAGGGATTTTTGCATCGATGAAAGCATCTGATGAGATGATAGAACTTTAATATGCTTATTATTGTAAAAATGTTCTGAATTCCAGACTTTGTTGAAATTTTAAGTTTCATGCTGAAAGATATTAAAAGTTTTGCATGAAATCGAACGCTGTTGAAAAGGTGAATTACTACAGTTTTGAGATCTAGATAAGAAATCTATCCATTTCAATTAAATTCGCTACATCAACACATAAGAGAAGAAAATCGAACCTGGTAACACAAATTTAAGAGAGAAATCTAAATCTCTGGTGATTAGGCCAGTTAAACATCTGCTCTCTGTAAAGTAAACTGAAAATACTGCATATACCGGCACTGCCACATGATGTAATATGGTGCCGTTCCAGTCCTAAGGAACACCTGCCCCGGTTACAGTTTTCCCCAATTTCACACCGTGTCTGTGTTTTCTCTATAAATCTTGCAATTCACTCATTTTGTCGTACTCGACAAATACTCTAAAATTACACACTCACGACATTTACTACAAGGGTCATCATTAATTAGCACTTTCTTCCTAATGTTTATAAATGACTTACCCCCCTTCTTAAAGGTATCAAAAACACTATATGCAGATGACCTGCTCATTTGAACAGCAGAAAAATACAAAAAGCTAGCACAAGCTAATTAAATACAGCCCTACCTACAATAGATGCAACTGCAGACTCTGGACGCTAAAGATAAACACTCAAAAAAAGTATACACAGTATTCATTAGAAGCATCACGGAAAGCAAGAAGGCTGTTACTGTGGGTTTCAGTTATTGTAGAATGTTTTTGGTGGGTGTTGTGGTGTAGTACCACTGACACGGACGATGTCAGTAATGTCGGGCTTACTGTAGTGGCCGACGGTTGTATGATTATATATATATATATATATATATATATATATATATATATATATATATAGATATATACGCGAATGTCATGAGTTCTTTAGATTTGTTTACATTCTGTAACCACCCACACCACAGTAACGTTGGGTCAGGAAATAGACCAACTAGTTTTAACTTATACACAGTTCATTTGACACAGTAACGTTGACATCATGGACGACAGATCACAAGGTATCATAGCAAGTAAAACCATAGATAAATTGACTTCAACACCAGCAACTTATCATAAATGGTATTAATGTATAATCCTTCAGAAAGTTGGTTGCATACACTGCAACTCATCATACGTGGTAATGACAGGAAAAATCCATTAGAAAATAGTAATAATGTATAATCCTTCAGAAAGTTGGTTGCATACACAACAACTCATCATACATGGTAATGACAGGAAAAAAAATCCATATAGAAACTGATCGGGCTCACTCATAGACGGTTGAAGCTTTACCGTGATGAAATCTTATATCCTTAGATTCTTCATTATCAAGCTTTTAGAATACTATATAGAATGGCTTCCATGAAGAGAATAGTGCGTTCTTCTTCATACAATCCCCGAATCAACTAAAAAACACACTGGACACACTAACTAGACGGAAAAACCGTCTCGAAGCTCTGCCAGATACATACTCCCCGAGATTATAGTTTCTCAGTATAACTCAGTCAGTCATGCTCAAGCGCGAACTAACAGCTTGAGAAGTGAGCTCAGCTCACCCGTATCTCTCCCCAACTACTCAGAACTTTAAAACACTTTCTTTATTTTTAAATACTAACACATACTCAGTTGAGCTATGTTCCAAAAATATCGTACACAAAGCACCCAAATAAAAAATCATCTCATTACTTTAAACGTGCTTACTAGCGTGTCTATAAAAAATCAGACCCGTACGTAAGAATCCCTAACACTTAACTCCTACTCACAAACATGACTAAATAGATTACACCGCCTCCCCGAGGAAAAAAAATGATATCGTCATTTTTTTAAAAAAATTACATCGAACAAAAATTAGAGGTCGATCAAATTCTATTATGTACAGCAGAGAATTATACTATATGTTAAGTCATCAGTAAACCAACAATAGAGGGATGGAAGTATGTGTAGAGTATGAAGATGAAGTATGCAAAGAGAATCAAATTCAAACAAAGATGAAGTATGTCAAGTATAGACAAAATATGAATCAATAAGTGGAAAGTCAAAAGAGGAGATGAAATAAAATGAAGAATGACCAGCAATGAAATGTGTGTAGAGAAAGAAAGCAATGATACAACATGGTAACAATTTATATTAATCAACGGATTGTGTGTAAATAAATACAAGTATGGCAAAACAGCATGGAATAAAAAGCAATACATATATAAAACAAGAAAAGAAAGCTACAATCTGAATAGAGCATAATAAGCAAGAGAAACAAGTTAATTAATTTATTAATCACTAATAATGAGCTTATAGAAAGCAGAAACTAATACCGCTATAAACAGTTACTACTGGTGCACAACTAAGTGCTAGGTAATGCAAATAAATAACAATATCAGAAAAAACACACATTTTCTAAATGTTCATCAACACACTGCTGTGTATGAATAATATGCTAATAACGTGTCACATGAAACTCTAAGAACACAATATCAAAGCTCCAGCGGCCTTGGAAAGTCTTGTGAGCGTGTTGAAACAAATATCATCCACTGCGGAGTCAGAATTCCGAATGGCTTGAATGGTAAAGTCCAACGGGCACAAGGCGACAGTGTCTCTTGGAGTCCTTGAATTGTCCAACATATTGATGTCTATTGCAGAGTATCGACGCTCAAATTCAGTCAATTGTATGAAGACACGTATAACAGCTCCGATTCCCATCGAGAAGCCGTTCCTGCGAATAATCAAATGAAAATTCCTGTCTGGTAACGGTAGGATATTATTAAAGAAAAAGTTAACTTTAACTTTAACCTACCAAATGTGGCCGTGCAGACTTTAGACCACTGTATGATGTTAGTCGAACCTTCCTCCGAAAAACGAGAAAGGGAACCAGTGAAAGAAGCACAGACTGAACTGAAATTATCAACGATATAGGGAGATAAAAGTGTCAGAGAAAAATAGCAGCGTGTAATGACGTACGGAAAAGTCGTGAATGTACACATGATACCGACGTCATGTTGAGTGTAATGATGACCAAGAGTTTAATGATGGCTGACAATCATAGATTTTGCGCAAGACAAAGGAAATGCAGTTGACAAATGCGTATATCTCAAAGGCTGAAGTGAAGTCATAGCCTGTGTTACTGGGAAAAGAAAAAAGCAAGAAATATACCATAAAGATGTAAAAACAGACAGTAGTAAACTTGGACCTGAGTCGAAGTTTAAAAGGAAAACAGTGAGTGCGACAAAGAGTCGTAAAAGACGAAGATTCTGAGCTAACCGGCCCAGTAAGAAAGGTAAAGAAACTCATAAGGTATAGATATGTACTAACAACTAAGTCTGTACATGTGACAAAGAAAACACTAGTCATTGCAGCAAAGAAGTTGCGATCAACGTGACTGGATGCAGATTCAGTCGTAGCGATAAAGTTAGTGTGTGTGTCAGACAAACCCGAAGGATCTTCTTCTTTAATAGTACTTAAAGAAGAATCAAAGTTAGAGTAACGACGTACTGAGGTATGTCGAACTGGGCTAAAAGAAGCACCAAAATTAGTATTATGAACAATCGTATCATCAATACTGCAAGATCGGACCACATTAGCAGAATGTACCTGGTGATAAGATTTTGGCACAGTCGTTAGCGTGGAGTCAGTAAGGTTATGCTGCCGTTCCCAAGCAGCAATTTGTACCGGCGTACAAACCTTTATACAATGGATCTGTCCGACAGTGAGGTCGGCGATAGGCGCTCTGAGCATTCATGCGTGTATATAACCAGTGAAAAATGGTGTGTCAATGTGGACTATGGCAGTCGGAGAAGTCTCAACTGTCCCACCGAATGTCAGTCATTTTACCATATTACCTGTTGCGCAAGATGGATGAACAAGAGACTGTCTAATCCCAACAGTTGTGCATCTCGAATCAGAGAGTACTGAGACAGGATTACTATTTACAAATCCCTTGTGTAGTGTTAAAGAGACCGATCCATCATGTGCAGACAAGTCTGAAATAGTTGGAATAGTAGATAGAGGATGATTGCAACTCAAGGTAGTAACCGCTGTAGGCTGGAATAAAGTTGTGCACTCAGGGCACTGAGATGCACGATTGAAATCTACAGCAGAACAACCAGTAGCATTAGAGACATTATTATTATTGTTACCCTGATTAACAATAACCTGAGGCTCCTTTTGAGCAGAGTTAGCATGGCGATGCGATCTATCATTTTGAGATTTACAACCATATCCAAATCGATCACAACTATTATCTCTATTGGGATCTTTAATATCTTCTCTATTGGGACCATTATTCTGATTTGAACCCCAGTTAGCATTGTTGCGATCTACTGTTTCCTCTTGGGTCAAAATATCTATTAGATGAATTCTGTTGCCTTCGAGAAAAATTACTGTAAGGTTGATGATCCCTAGTGTAGTTATCCTTTTCATAATTTCCAGAAATGTTGTAACCAAAATGTTGAGGTCCATTAAATTGTCTCCAGTTTCTTGGAGAAGGAGAATTACTACGTGATAGATTCCCTTGGTACTGTATAAAATCACGATAATCTCCCTTACCAAAATTGCGATCAAAACTTTGTGATCTACGGCGAAAATTAGAACTATATGGTATTGCCGAAGCCACGGGTAAACCTTCTCTGACTTGAGAGTGGCCAACAATTACATTTGGGTGTGCCGTTACGTATTGTCGACAATATTGTTCCATATCGTTCAGGTTTGTAGGCTTTCGTTCATGTAGAAAGGAAAGAAAAGAAGCTTAACTGACGACATGACTTTGTCACGAAGCAATAAGTCCATGATAGCTTCATATGTGTGCTCAATCTTTGAGAGCTCAATCCAACGTGAGAACGTATGACGAATCTTTACTATAAATTCAGAAAAATCTTTTCCAGTCTCCGGCAACCGAGATTTAAAGCGCAGACGGTAGCCGTCTTCATCAAGTTGATATATTTTTAATAAGACAGCTCTGACAATATCGTAGTTATTCTTATCAGGACCTTCCAACATACTTACATCTGTCATAGCTTCACCTGAAAGTAGTTCCCTAAGTCGTGTACAGTATTCCGACTTATCTATTTTGTGAGACTCACATGTGAGTTAAAATCTATTTAGATAGAATAAGACGTCATCGGAAATAGGTCTAAAAGGAGGCAATCTGATCTTAAAGATATTAGAATTGGTCCTATGTGAAGTTGTTTGTGTGTCCGTAGCATTGTATGCATTATTTTCATTTGTTACCTTCATTTTTTCAAGTTCCATAGAGAACAACTTTTGCTCGTGAAGTCTACGGTTTTTGTTCTCAGTAGCTTCCCTTTGAAGTTTTTTTGTCATCAGCTTCAATTTGAAGTTTACATTTTTCAGTTTCCATTTGAAGTTTATACTTTTCAGCTTCCATTTGAAGTCTTTTTTCTTCAGCTTCCTGTACTTTTGCATACTCAACAAGTGCAAATTGTTTTAACTCTTCAGGCTTCATACCAAGCGCCTTCCCTTGCTTGATGAAATAGTCCAAACTAGACATTATGCCTGATTTTATAAGTAGTTAACTTATCTAAGATATTATCTAGAAAGTTAATCTTATAACTAATTAGTGGGTTAATAGAACGTGTATACACATATAGTATAATTATAAATCAATCATTTAACCTTAGGACAAGAAATACATGATAAAGGTACGGAAAATGACAAAAACCAAGACGAAATACCCAAGACAAATGATAACGTTCGCAGAATCAAATAAACAAGAAAGCAGAACTAACGAAAAAATATTGCAAAGAATGCAATGACACTGCGAGAGGAGTGACAAGACAAGCAACAGCACAGTGTATAAACAACAAATTTGTATAGAAATACATGATAGTAAGATTGAAAATGACAATCACAAACAAATTATTCAAGAAACTAAGGCACAGAAAAAAAAACACTACAATAACGACAACAAAACAGTTCGTCACACCTAAACAATGGTGTCACAGATCACCAGACACAGTGGACTAAAAATCCTTCAGCAAAAATTAGCTTGAGTTTCCACTGCGGGAAATCTGCAAGAATATCCCTAAAGAACGCTTACGTAGGACCTGGAATGAAAACTGGATGTTTCCTACCGTAAGACACCTCCCAACCAAACCCGCATAAAACATGGAACATAGAACACTAAGAAGAAAAAATGGTACACATTATAAAGAAAGGCTCGTTAACGCATACAGTGGCACAGTGCACATACATAAAACCACTTATCTGCAATAAAGAATTCCCGGCCTTCGCGACAACGATGGGCATCGGGTGTCACAATGTACGTTGCAGTCCAACGTTGATAGGTACTGGAACTCCTCGTTTCTCAAGTCTTGAAACGCAACAGTTGACGTCTAGTTGAAACTTGTTCACAAAAACTCGCACTGGCAACACTGTATATCTTGACTTGTCACAACAAAAAATTCGATAGATGATTCTAGGGCGAAACTGTCCAATTAATTCTATTTCTGTTCGTACCCCATATCACTGGAGACACCACTTCTGTTACTGTGGGTTTAAGTTATTGTAGAATGTTTGTGGTGGGTGTTGTGGTGTATTACCACTGACAAGGACGATGTCAATAATGTCGGGCTTACTGTAGTGGCCATACGGTTGTATGATATATATATATATATATATATATATATATATATATATATATATATACATACACACGCAAATGTCATGAATCGTCTAGGTTTGTTTACATTTTGTAATCACCTACACCACAGTAACGTTGAGGCAGGAAATAGACCAACTAGTTTTAACTTATACACAGTTTATTTGACACAGTAACGTTGACATCATGGACGACAGATCACAAGGTATCATAGCAAGTAAATTTATAGATAAATTAACTGCAACACCAGCAACTCATCATAAATGGTAATAATGTATAATACTTCAGAAAGTTGGTTGCATACATAGCAACTCATCATACATGGTAATGACAGAAAAATCCATTAGAGAATAGTAATAATGTATAATCCTTCAGAAAGTTGGTTGCATACACAGCAACACATCATACACGGTAATGACAGGAAAAATCCATATAGAGTCTGGTCGCGCTCACTCATAGGCGGTGGAAGCTTTACCGTGATGAAATCTTATATCCTTAGATTCTTCATTATCAAGCTTATAGAGTAATATATAGAATGGTTTCCATGAAGAGTGTAATAAAATGCTCCGTGTTCGTTCCCCCCAAATTTCCCCGATTTAAAAACCTAGTACTGCAAGTAATCATTTACCACCCACCCTGACACCCTTATACCCCCCTCTTGATATTTATGAACGAACGTCAGAAAAGAAGAAATTTACAATTATAAGCCACTACTAATATAAATGAAAATTGCCAAGAGCAAGGTCGAACGTCTGCTTAGAATGGGACAATACTTGACTTTTCTAACACAATAGTTTGAAAAAAGGGTACCCTTCCCCTAATCGTATACACACCCGCCCTATTATTTAGTGGTGAAGGTTGTAACTAAAAATAACTACAGTTTTGCAGCGGTCTCTATGTAACTCAGTAACAAGATTTGAATTTCTTTTGACGACAAGCGCAAAATAAGTTATCCGTCCCCTTTTAAACCCCGCACACAGTCTACCGTTACCAATATTTAGAAAGAACGTTAGCCGGTCTCGCAGCGAGCAAATTGATACCTCGCCTTGTAGAAAGGGAGAGAGGACAAGGAGGGGAGTAAAATGGAAAGTTATCAATGCTAACTTATGCTTTTGAAACTGAAACTGAAACCTAATTTGTGCAGAGAGGAGGGAAAGAGAGAAACTTAGATAACTTATATAGAGGGTAAATACAAATGGATGGATGAATTATAGCGATAATATTGTTTATTAAAATACCATACGATTCTCTTATAATAAATTATCTTGCCGCATAGAAAAGTATTTTATTCAGAATAAATATAGAGAAAATGTACATAGATGAATACGATGAAGAAGAGTTAGATGAAAACTAGATAGGGTGATAGAGGCCAAAGGGCAGTTTAAGAATCACTTTTAAAAATTGAAATCGACCCAATAATAACCTAGATATCGTAGAAAAAAATTGAGACGGACTGACAAACACACTGAGGAATGCTCAATTTTGAAAGTCTTCGAAAGTTCCATTTTAGGGGACGCGGTTTTAAACAGTCAAATTTGCTTGACTCGTTTGATTGGTTAACGATAGTTTAGGAGAGGGGGGATAAAACTAACGCGTTACCAGAATACGGTACCACTTGAGAAAAATATTTCGCCAGTTAATCTTACTTTGTGTGAAATATTTCATTGATTGCGGTAAGATAAATAATTTTATTGATACATTTTGTTAATATGTAGAGGCAAACCCAGATAGGGGCCAAAATTTGTGGTGTATGACATTGCCATGGGAAAAGAATTACGACATCCCAGCAAGCATGCCTAAGCAGAATTATCGAGAAACGAAAGTAAATTATGTTTGAATATTGCCTTCCAAAACCATTACGACTGTAAGTCCAGAAAGCTTCTGGCAGTCTTCTGCAGTATCACAGTGTTAAATTGAAGCCTGAAAACATACTTAGAATGATTGCACAAAAGAATTAACATATTACAAGAAGACAACTGTATACCTATATGATTGTATGGAAGAAAATCATTGTTTAAGTGACAGGGGCGTTGCAGCCATAGGGAAGAAGAATGTAAACACAGTACAGAGTGAAGTCAAATAAATTAAGGGCTATTGCAAATGTTTGCACACAAGCCTGACCACGGATGATGGTAAGTTTGAGTAAGTGTGGAAATATTATTAGCCAGCATATAAAAGTAGAGGAACGTCCTTCTGTTTCAGGGTTATGTTGCCTGTTACCAGCTGGTGACAGGAAAACCTATTGAAGACAGAATTGGAGAAAGAGAAAGCCTCAACAAACTGTATGCTGCATTTTATGGCCAAAGAAAGACCTTATGCTGAAATTTATATTATCTACTGAAACCTACGTCAACTAGAAACATCAGGTGAAGTTCCCTTACGTGGGATCTGAGAACTTATTCATTGAACATTTCCACATGTGTACTATCTTATTCGTGGGCATGATGACAAAAAAAGTCCTTCCCACCATTGACTTTCACTATTAGACAGTACTACATCAGTCTGTGTTATACACTTACAGTGACATTTGTTTATTATCAAGATATGGACAAAGATTCCTACTTATTTATTTATTATATGTAAATACAGTTCTCTTCATTTTTAACCATTCCTGCCCCAAAAAGACTTGAGGGGACAGGAAATTAAAATTGTAAAATAATTATCTAAACTTAACCCCAGTCTTTATTAATTCAATTTCATTGAGTTACAGTTGTGTTTGTTTTATGCACTTATCACTATACTTAATTACCCTAGACACGTAGCCGTATAAAACACATAACCATTGCATAAAATATTTCCCGGATTGAGATCGTAGAGAGGTAGTGGATAGGTACTCTGAGAATACATCATCATCAACAATTACACTCAGGGACTTACATTGCTTGACCTCACTCCGAGTACACGTAGTTGGTAACATCTATAACCTCTCCGGCACACTCGCCACATATACTGGGGTCCTGTCCGGGATTTTTATCATTAGTATTGTTAATTAGATCCAGGGAATCCCTATTGTTAGGATAACTAAAAGTAATTAATTGTGGAAATTTGAATGAGTTGTCATTGCCTATGATAATTAGTCATACTTGTTAATTAATATATTAAGATTTATAAAGTATATGACAGAACAGATGGCAGACTTGGCCAAGTTTAGATCTGCTTCTGTGCAGACTGCAAAGGAAATGGGTATGGAGGGGCAAGTTCTGATTCAGTATGTGACTTCAGAATGTGACAAATTTATTGAGAGAGAAGATAGGAGATTAGCTGAAGAGAAAAGATTCCAATTAGAGGCTGAAAAGGAAACTAAAAGATTACAGTTAGAAGCTGATAGGGAAGGTAAGAAATTAGAGGCTGATAGAGAGGCTGAAATCAAAAGGTTACAGTTAGAGGAAAAGAAATTGGAGGTTGAAAAAGAAGAAAAAAGATTGCTTATGGAAGCTGAAAAAGAAGAAAAAAGATTGCAAAGGGAGACAGAAGAAAAAAGATTGCAAAGGGAGGCAGAGGACAAAAGATTGCAAAGGGAGCATGAATTAAGACTAAAAGAACTGGAACTTCAAGGCCATGCTCCAGAAAATGGTAACAGCCCATCTAACTCTGATGCTAGTGCCAGTCAGGGAGCCTCTAATTTAGCCATGAACTTCCATTTAGATCCTTTTGTGGAGAAGAAAGACGAGATTGAGTCCTATCTCAGTAGATACGAAAGACTAGCTACTAATTATGGGTTAGAGAGGGAAAAATGGAGTTTAAAATTATCCCAAGGGCTTAGGGGAACATCTTACGTAGTGTTTTCAAAGTTGAGCAGAGAGGATCAGGAAGACTATGACATTTTAAAACAGGCTCTTTTAATTAGGTATGAGAAGAATGGGGAATTTTACAGGAAGAGATTTAGAAATGCGAAACTACTGTCTGGGGAGACCTAGCAGCAATTCTCTGCCAGGTTGGAAACCTACTTGGAGAAATGGACTGCTCTGGGGAAAACCCAAAATCTTAAGGAAATGATCATGATAGAGCAATTGAGAGAGTGCATGGCTCCAGACCTGAGAAAATTTCTCATGGAACAAGGTGCAGAGATGTTGGGTGAGGTGCTCAATGTTGCTGAGAGGTATCAGGCAGCGCAGTCAGAAGTAGCTGGTATTAAAAAGAAACAGTTATAAAGTAAAAGAACCCCTCAAGACCAAGATGAGCATTATAATAATACTAGGGATCAAAACCCAAGAGGTAAACAAACTTATGATAGGCCAAGATTTGACCCTAGAGATAGAAACCCACAATCAAATGATAGGAAACCCTACAGACCAGAAGGAAAATGGTGTAAAATATGTAGGATGCAAAATCATAATACAATTGAATGTGGTAGGAAAGTTCTTCCATATAACGCTGCATGCATGATAACAGTAGGAAACACGGGAAAGAAGGAACTGTCTACAGGGCAGCATGAACTTCCTCATCCCCCCATCTGGGAAGAGGTGACATGTAATGGTAATAAGGTGATGTGCCTTTACGATTCTGGATTGGAATATGCCTCAGTTGTGAGTGCAACCCTGGTGCACCCTGACCTGTATACCACAGATAAAGTGGAAATACAAGGGGCACTAAAGGATACAGCCACCATGACACTTCCCGTAGCCAAAATCAATGTCAGGACTAGGTACGTGGAAGGAGTGATTAGAGCTGCAGTGTGCGACGACACTAATTACCCGCTGGTGTTAGGAAGGAAATACGTTTTTCTAGGGAACGTGATTATGCGGTGGCCGAACTAGCTAAGGCCAGACAAGAACAAGAAGAACATGAAAAAAAGAAGCTGGAAGGAAGGCAAAAGAGATTATGGAAGAAATTGAAAAAGAAAATAGATTAAGAGAATCAGAGGAAAGAAAAATGCAACAAGAAAAAGAGTTGATACAGATGCGTAAACAGGAGAGAGAGTCAGAAGAAAGGATAATACTGCTACGTTTGAATGAAATAAGATTAAGAGATCAAGTAGTTTCAAATGGAAAAAATATTGATCCTCAAAATGCACTTCATCCAACTAAACTAAAAGCAATTATAAGTTTAAATTACCACCATTCAAATGACATGTTGATGATTTATCAGCATGGCTGTTACGCTTTGAGGAGATGTGCAAGTTCAATAATCTTAATAAACATGCATGGGCACTAAAACTCAAGGAATTTTTAGATGGTGAGCCCGCTAGTGCAGCTCAGAATGTTGATCCAACAATAGCTTCTGATTATGAGGCTATAAAGGCTTTATTATTACGACGTTTTCATTTAAATGAGGAGGGATGTAGACTAAAGTTTAAATCTCTTCTACCTGAGTCAAATAAAGACTTCACTAGTTTCATTGCGAATATCCACAACACATTCAACAGATGGGTTGAACTTGCTGGTGTTGAAAACTCATACGATAAGTTAGTTAACTTATTACTTAGAGACTAGGTTCTATTCTTTGTCAGCGCACCACTTTGTTCCTTTTGACAGGAGCGCAAACCTCTTACTATAGAGGAATTAGAAGAAATGGCAATAAACTACTGTACTGCCCACCCTAATGTTAACATTTCCAATTCACAATTAAGAGAACCATTACCGGTTGCATCTAATATGGCAAATCATGGGTATGACAGATCAAGAGCTCAACGCCTTGATAGAAAATCTTCAAATAAAAGGTATTATGACAAGTATCATCAGGGACAAAACAATTATAACAATAATAGTAATTTCAACAGAGATAGGCAGCATTATAGAAATCAGTCACCTCAGTTCAAGCATAATAATAATTATCAACAAAGGTCAAATTGGAATAGACAATTTAATAGTAATGTCAGTAACAATGGTAATATTTGGCAAAATAATAATCATAATTCAAGATCTAAAAACAATAACTATAATGGTAGACAACGAAATAATTCTGTTGACCATCCCCGACACTGGTATCAGTCACGCAGACCATTACATTTTGATCACAACGCAGGGGCGGCAGTCACTACTGGTACGACCCCAAGTGTTCCACTTAATACTAATCAGGTACAGTCGTCGGCTACATGTTATTCTGTTAATTATAACGTGGCAAATAGTTGCCAAGATTGTAATCTTATTTTTCAGAAGGCTAAAGAGACAGTACTGAATTGTGGACACAGTTCTCCAGAAGTTGGTCTTTCAGCTAATGATGGAACAGGCTCTCTGATATTTAACAGAGTGGTAGTTAATGGTTCATTAGTCTCAGTTTTGAGAGATTCGGGATCAACTACCATTGGTGTCAGGCAGTCACTAATTCACCCACGTTGTGCTACAAGTGAATACGTCAAGTGTATGACTTTGGGGGGGGGACTATTGAGTACTACCCAACCGCAATAATTTATGTTAACACACCTTTCTTTACAGGTAATGTTAAAGTCTGTATGTTGAAAAATCATATAGCGGATTTGATGGTTGGTCGTATTCACGGCAGTAAAGACTGTACACCGGAAGAAATTATCAATTGGGAAAGACATAATTTGTGTACAGTAAATGCAGTGACGACTCGAGCCCAGGCTCAAATCTTAGAGAAGGTTGACACTCAGAATTTGGAACCAGATATCCTGGATGATACAGATGTTCAATCACCTGTTGATAGGGCGTCTTTCGCAACAAACAAAGAGAAGACAATTCTTTAAACAAATTCTTTGCGTCTGTTAATAATTTTGATAATGTTACCTCAAGCAACAAAAACAAACACTGGTTTTCAATTAAAAATGATAATTTAATCAGATGTTTCATGGACAAGTCACAGGTTAGACAACAAGTCATGGTACCTTTATCATTCAGGCGTTACATTTTACGACATGCACATGACTCCCAATGCGCAGGTCACATGGGATACACCCGCACACGCTCTCGAGTGTTATCGTCATTCTTTTGGCCAGGTGTTTCACGGGATGTATCACAATATGTTCGCTCTTTTACTTTCTGTCAGGAAGTTAAATCACGTGGAGCATTTCCCACGGCTCCAATTCAGGCCTGCGATATTTCGGTACGTCCCTTCGACGAAATGGCCATATATATCATTGGTCCTCTCTTACCTTCGGCCAGAGGGCATAGATTTGTCCTCACCTGCATTGATTTATGCACACGATGGCCAGAAGCTATCCCATTAAAGACGACCACTACAGCAGATGTAGCTGATGCATTACTACTTATTTTTTCTAGAGTCGGTTTCCCTAGAAAGCTATTGTCAGACCATGGGTCTCATTTTGTTTCTGATACCATGACGGAGGTAATGAAGACTTGGTACATCGATAGAAACCTTAGTAGCATATATCACCCGATGAGCAATGGTGCTGTAGAACGGCTCAACCGCACCCTTAAGCAATTATTGCATAAGGTTACGGTCAAACACCCTCAGGACTGGGACAGAGTTCTCTCGGCTGTCCTGTTTGCTTATCGAGAGGTGCCACATGAGCAGACTGGCTTCTCTCCGTTTGAATTAGTCTTTGGAGCACCACCAAGAGGTCCAATGGGATTAATAGAAGATTTACTACTAGACGCTGTGATGACTCAGGATATCCAGTCATCATACGAATATGTGATCAATCTTCGTAAGAAAATTATCGAGTCTTGCCAGTTAGCAACAGCTTCTTCTGAGGCTGCTAAAGCTAAAGCTCGGACATTGCAAAATAGGAATAGACGATTACGTCAATTATTCCCAGGCGATGAGGCTTATGTACTACTTCCACGTAATGAAAATAGACTACTCATTGCATGGAACTGTCCTTACAAAGTTGTTGACAAAATTTCTGATGTTGACTACATTTTGGATATTAAAGGACATAGAAAAATTTACCACATAAACATGCTTAAACAATTTCACACTCGTCCCAAATACTTACAATCTATTTTCCACGAATTGGATGACAAATCAGTAGAGACTTGTCACTATTCTAATCTATACGTAATACAGGAAGAAGAATCTTCTTTTCCTGAGGTACATATGTCATTACCCGTACCTGATTTACAATCTACAGAATCTTGGCGTGATGTAACCATTTCTTCTTCGGTTGCACCGCAACAGCATCAACAGATTGCTAGTCTTCTACAATCGTTTCCGGATGTGTTAACTGACGTACCTGGTCGCACATCAGTGATTAGTCACGATATTATTCTTAATGATGATACACCGATTCGTGTACATCCTTATTCTGTTCCCTTACATTTCCTAAGTAAGACAACTCAGGAACTTGATCAGATGTTGACTTAAGGTATTATAGAGAGTAGTACCTCTCCTTTTTCTTCACCTTTAGTCATTGTTAGGAAGAAAGACAATAACATTCGTTTATGTGTTGACTATAGGAAGTTAAATGCTCAGACTGTAGCTGACAGCGAACCACATCCTATTCTTGATGACTTACTTCCTCGTCTATCTACTGCAACATTCTTCACAAAAATAGACTTAACAAAAGGTAAGGGGCAGATTCCATTAACCGAAAAAGCCAAATATTAAACTGCATTTTCAACTCCACAAGGTCTTTACCAGTGGAATGTGATGCCTTTTGGGCTTATGAACGCACCGGCAACTTTTATTCGTATGATGCGAAAAATTTTATCACGAAGACAAGACGTTATCACATACATTGACGACATATGTTTATTTAGTTCGTCATTTGAGGAACATTTTTCCGGACTTTGTTCTGTCTTGGAAATTTTAAGAGAGAATAAGTTAACCGCTAAACCTTCAAAAATACAAGTAGCGTTCCAGGAGATAACTTTTCTTGGACATATTATTGGGGCTTGGCGCATTCAAACAGTTCCCCATAATGTATCTAAAATTTTAAATTGATAAATTCCCCAAACGAAGAAACAAGTTAGGAGTTTGTTAGGTCTTGTTCAATATTATAGTCGATTTCTACCTAATTTATCTTCCACGCGGCTGTCTTATCATCACTGTTAAAAAAAGATATGCCTCTGAAAGTGACGTGGACTGAAGACTGCGACAAAACTTTTCATCACATCTTGTCACTCTTCTCCAGTCCACCTATTTTACGGTTGCCAGTTGCTTCTAAAAAGTTTATACTCTGTACAGATGCCAGCAATTACGGACTAGGAGCCAGTTTACTTCAAGTTCACGAGGGAGTACTTCACCCAACCCTCTATATTTCGAAAAAGCTCACGGAGGCAGAAACTAAATATTCAACTGTCGATAAAGAGCTGTTGGCTGTCGTTTGGGCGATCCAGAAATTGGAAAAGTTCTTGTTAGGCGCACCTTTTGTGATACAGACCGATAAAAAGGTGGTCGCTTCACTACGTCCCTCAAATCATAAAAGCCCTAAATTAGCCAGATTTGCTATCCTGCTGCAGCCTTTTGACTTTGTTTTTGAATCAATACCAGGAACGGAAAATGTCATTGCTGACGCACTCTCCAGAAATCCTGCTGAAGTCAAGGGAATGGAAATTATGATTCCTACGTTTAAGGATCGATTGAACTTTACGAACAGTTTTAGTGATTCCATATGACCACGTAATATTACACAGCTGATGCGTTATGAATTCGATGCATACGAAAAACTCATCGAAGAATCTTATAATGAACTAACGCAAGTTGACATTCTGCACAAAAACGTTACGATGTTCCGCGAGACTTATGTCAAAGTTTCAATTCTCAACGTTTGGACTTTGGTTTGTGTCCATTTGTTTCCTATTAGTTATGATACTGGAAATAATGAACATTCGATTCATTTTTGGAGTGATCGTTCGAAAATAAGAATTAAAATTCGAATGAGAATCATTGTTCACATGGAACAAACTCGTAGATTCACACATGGAAATAACGACAATTGGATCGTCATATCCAACATTATTAAGTTTAATACTTATTGATTTAATTAATAAAATAAAAATAAAATGTGAGAACAAGAAGAAATACATAAAAGAAAGAAAAGAGAAAAATAAAATAATCTCACACACTTGTATAATTTAAGTAAATATATTTATAACTAGAATAATTATTATATGTAATTGGCTACTGATGTTTACTTGATATGTATTATTAGTTTGTTAGTTGATACATTAAGTTAATTAGATAGTAGTTAGGATACCTATATATATTTCTTTTTTTCTGATCTATTAACTTCTCACTAGTTTAACTTTATGCTTTTTCAATTTTTCTTTTCCTTACTTTACTGGTCTTTTCTTTACTTTCTTCACTATTATACGATACTTTAGTTTAGTTAATTAACTTTTAATTATATTATATACTACACATAGTACACTGATTATTTTGTTAATTCTATAATTAATTGGTAGATCTGATAACAACATATTATTTTAGTTAATACATACTTTTATTTACTTAGATAAGTATTACTGACAGTTGACATTTTCTTTAGTTACTTTAATATAATGTCCATGTATTACATGACTGATATTATATCGACATGACTTACGACAATGTTCTACACAGAACATCGTAGGCCGTATGTTGGTTTTTGTTAAATTTTTTCAGATGATTAATTAGGATATTTCAAAAAAATCTTTAGAATAGATTTTTTTCCCCCCGTCTGGCAGGGAATTGTTACGACATGTTTTAACGATGTCGTCTGCTGCAGTTGGCAGCGTGTCTGGAGTACGCATTTTTGAGGTTGCGAGATTTTTAATATAGAATACTTTTATGCTTCATGGTTTTTTTAGTGAACACAAATCGCATGGTTCGATTGTGACGTGGTAGCGTTGATATGGTCACGCTTGGTGACTATAGTAGTTTACCCTTTCATTCTGACCGTCAAACCACTAAGACGTGTTTTAATTCCTTCCAGTGTTAGGCTACATATTTGCCGAATTTTATATTGAGATAAGGACATAGGGTCAGTCCATATTATTATAATGATGTGATGGAATTTATATGGTTGTTGGATAACCATTTATGGATGGATTGTTGATCAGCTTTATGATTTATATATTCGCCAAACTAATGGGTATCACTACCGGCTGTCTGGATAACGGCAGCACGCGTACACAGCCCATGATGTTCTGACGACAATTAAGTACTGGAAAACTGACGGTAATATGTCTACTTGAACTGCAATGCAATGTACTGTTGATGAATTAATTACTTGTGATGTCTTCGCATTTCGTCAATAAATGTATACTCGTTGGACTCTAAACCCCCACGGACTTATCAATTAATTCAAGTTTGAAGTTGGCCCAGAGGTTAGGCCATATATATATCATTCAATGATTATTAATTTATGCACGACCGCTCTTCTCTGATGAAGGACATTAATAAGATCCATACTGAGTTGAAGTTCGCAAGGAACCCAGACGAGGTCACTCTTTATATTAATCAACCTTAGAAGACAACCCAATCAGTGACCTTCAGTAATAATAGAAAGAACCGCCGCTTCAACACTACCACTGCAGTCAAAAATGTGCAAAACTACCCAAGCAGAATTGGACAAAGTTAAAAACCAAGCTCTAAGGTTCGTATGTGGGGGTATGAGAACCACGCCAACAGATGCCTGTGAAATTGATGCAAACATAGAACCCATGGACTGACGATGTAAACGTTCTGTTCCGGAAACAAAAGAGCGCTATAGAAGAATAAGTAAAGAACACCTAAATAGACTACTGGTTGAAAACTGGAAGCCTATTAGCAGATTAAAACAGACATCACCACTACAAGTTGCAACAACTGTAGCAACAACTATAGCAAAGCAACACCACATCCCACAGATACAAAAAAAATTGAAAAATACCCAGTCCTTTATCACAAAAAGAAGTTATAACTACCCATAATAAAAACCACAATCATGAATATCACACTAACAAGAGACACCAACCCAACAGTATTCAACACAGCTATTTTAGAGACTACAGACAGCTACCCTAACACTGCAATACATACATACACGGATGGCTCTGCCTTCAAGGCCACGATAAATGCTGGACTAGAAGCTTACGTAAAGCGCCCAGATGGCAACACACTAGAAATATATGAACCATGTGGAGAGTTCAGTCTCTAATTACCAAGGAGAAATAACAGCAATAAACACCACCCTCAAGCATAATTCAGCCAGTTCAAGCAAGAAGTTTATAAGCCCTCGAATATCATATTCTTCACTGATTCAAAATCAACTCTTCAGGCTTTCAAGAATACCCTCCAAACTGAAAATAAAGAAATAATACAGCTGACTGAAACACTTGAGAGCCTGCTAAAGACACAACACTAGGGCCACTCTCCAGTGGATACCAGGAAACACATATATCAGGCAATAAAAAAGCAGACGGATTAGCAAAACATTGCTTTGGTTCAAACAAACACTCCAGCCAACATGCAAACAGCTAAACGAATACTCCAAAATAACTTCAAAGAGGAAAGGCTGAACTAATGAGCAAAAGGTTCTTCTGGCTGTGCTTTGTATAAACAAATGGCCCATCCCCCCAAAAAGGACAACATTAATAACCTATGACGTGTGGAGCAGAGCACAGTCTTCCAGCTTAGAATAGAACACCACGCACTTAAACAAATTCAACCCCACACACGAGCCTAATTGCCGAAACTGCACCCATCCATAAGAGACAGTTCAACATGTGCTGCTCACCTGCCCAGGACACTTCATTGAAAGAAGAAAGCTGGTGCCTGGCTCCCCAACAATCACAAATGCTCTATACAGCACCACACAACAGCTACAGAACATGTATAAATTCTACAACTTGGCGTTGGATGCGATAGAACGACAAGGCTCGACAACCCTAGTTAATCAACAACAACAACAATATATTTTGAACAAGGAGAATACTTAGCATTTATGTCTGGGACCATAATAAAGGATGTTGTTTACATATATGAATACCTCTTATTTTGATGAAATGAAATACGCTGAACCTTAGCATGAATAAAACTTGGATCAGTAATCAAGATGGCGTCGCTGTGATCATACCTTGTAAATGTTACGCCAAGTTTTATTAGCCAGTTTACTTGAAAGATATTCCGCTACATAGCACAAAAAAGACACATAAGTGTCGTTATAAATATCATCATTTCTAGCATTCAGAAAACCATAGCCTAAAATTCGCCACACTAGCTCTTTTGTAAATACAACGACAAGTGAGAATAAATACGTTGATTAATTATGATTTTCTCAGCTAAAACATCAGCAAATAATATATTTATCTTTTATATTCACCTTGTAGTGAGTGCAAGACGTGTGTTCCTTCAAACAAATCTCTAGCAGGCTAGACAGGGCTGATGTTTCTCTTATCTCTAGTCAACATAACTGACACAATTAGGTATGCCTCTACTAAACACGACAACAAAATAGCCATTTTAATTGTAAAGCAAGCCTTGGTCGGGGTATAGAAACTGTAATGAAATATTACTTCTTATTATTCACAATATTATCTTACCTGTCATTAGGAATATACATTTTTCTAGCCTAATCTATCTATCTATCTATCTATCTATCTATCTATCTATCTATCTATCTATCTATCTATCTATCTATCTATCTATCTATCTATCTATCTATCTATCTATCTATCTATCTATCTATCTATCTATCTATCTATCTATCTATCTATCTATCTATCTATCTGTCTATCTGTCTATCTGTCTATCTGTCTATCAGTCTGTCTGTCTGTCTGTCTGCTTGTCTGTCTGGCTGTCTGTCTATCTATCTTTTCTTAAAATTTATTTTAAAAACATACTTTAATTATAAAGATTATTGCAAATGTAAGATGTAATATTACTTTTATAAAGATAAATACCTAAATAATGCTTAAAGTAAATGTGAGGATGAAAGGATACAGTATACATGATGAGAGAGACAGGAAGGGCAGAATGTCAGACTGACCCGCGTCATCAATTCTTAACCCTTTAAAAAAAAGTTCTATCTATCTATCTATCTATCTATCTATCTATCTATCTATCTATCTATCTATCTATCTATCTATCTATCTATCTATCTATCTATCTATCTATCTATCTATCTATCTATCTATCTATCTATCTATCTATCTATCTATCTATCTATCTATCTATCTATCTATCTATCTATCTATCTATCTATCTATCTATCTATCTATCTATCTATCTATCTATCTATCTGTGACGTAGAATGAAAATATTGATACAGTAATCTGACAGCCTTTGCTTTCCTATTAAGTGTCTACCTGTGGCTAAGCCAAACCACGCAATTTTCTGTTTGTATGACTCACCTTTGAATCCACGCCCTTTTTCCGGGAAGTTGTTTACCAACTTTTCGCAACCTGCCAGTCTTAACAGGGGAGAGAGTCACGTTTGTTTACCTGAGTTTCTCAGGCGAGCTGATTTACCAATCGTTCATTAGACAGATGCTCGTGGAAATAACGGATTGTTTGAAGAGATACAGGGGCGATATTATTTTCCCGACCACCTTTGATGTTCGTACGTTTCAGGGTGAGGTAAAATGTCTGATCTGCGAAAGGGGACGTAATCTAAGAGAGGCCCGTTCACGGCCAAGTCTTCTGATGTCGGTCCGCATCGCTGAGTAGAATGAACGAACAAAACCTTTGATCCAGGAAACGCAGTTTCCTGATTTCTCTGCTATACAGAAGGTGTGAATTGTAACGTCTTCTAGTGATAGTAGCATCATGATCTGTATATGTACCACGCTCTCTCAAATTCAGTTATTAGAGTCGCTCAGAAATTCTTGGATAATCTAAACACGCCAGACTAGAACCATTCTTTGCTAAATGTGTTAAATTGTATCGTGGGGATTTCATTTTCTGATTTGTGGTAATAGAATATGCGATTAAGTGTTAAAATGTGTTAAGTTTACCATTTTAATTCACTATAATTCCCTAGCGTTTAAAACTAGTGAAATAACATAACGCGTAGATATTTTCGTGCCAGTCGTTCAGTGTAATGTAATTTCCAACACCCCACTTTCAACAAGAAGATACGGTCTAACTGACTGAGATTATTACGAGTGTCGGAATAGAATTCGCATTATATTTCATTGTGTGAAATTATATAAGTGACTAGAGTTAATGTCATGTGACAAAACAATAGACGCCTACAAATAGCTAGTAGTGACAGGCGATTTTTGTTAAAGTGCGCGTATGGATAAATCACATAATAATTGACTTGGTGCGATGTTCCTTTTCTCGCGGACAATAACGGAGGAGTGCGCATACCCTTTTTCCCGACATGCCATAGCGGAAAACTTACGGGTGGATAGGATAGTAGCAGTTTTTTTCATAAATGTTCTTTTCTTCCTAATATAGCACCTGATCAAAACCAGCGGCCAGCGGTCTTAGCGGTCCTACCAGTACCATTATTATTATTTGGGTCTTTGATTTTTGGACTAGTTCGGTCCTCTTTCTTCAATCCGTGAAGGATTAATGGTGTCTTCTTCGTGGCTACAAGTCCCAAGTTCCTTCGTAAACCGGTTCGGCCCAAGAGACCATTAAACATTAATAATAAATCGTAACTGGACTGTACCTTACCCAGAATTATTTATTCAATGTTTCCAGCCCACTGGGCATACGAAAGAACATATATTGCTGACCTTTAACAGCCGTAGCAACGGAGTGATCCAGAAAACTACGCTGTTTCAAAATCGGTACTCACCATAGAGCCAGCCAATAGGATTTATTATCATCATCAGTTCTACATATTGTAACATTTGCCTTAGAAACCAGATGCTTATCAATACGGGGATTACTTTTCTCCATTTGCAACTGTGAACGTACAGAGCACATCTTGCTTCAGTAACTATTCGCGGTGACACTTGATTCATCCAGGAAAAATTAAACCACCACATTTGGCGTCCACCTTGTAATTATTATTCGATTTATAGGCTGGGTGGGGCCATATTTGGGCAACCCACCTGACAGTATAGGTTCAGGAACTATTGTAATTTTTTTAAGGAATTCAACACCACGAGTGGGTAAGCGAGTTTGTTTGTGGCCACATGTGACAGAAAGAGAGAGAGAGAGAGAGAGAGAGAGAGAGAGAGAGAGAGAGAGAGAGAGAGAGAGAGAGAGAGTGAATATTTTCCTTTGTTACAACCATTGTACTAACTTCTTTTTTTATTTCGCTAAATTTGAGTACTTTACTAAGTTTTTTTTTTTTTTCGTACGCCATCTAATACTCGAGGCGAAATCTCAGGTCATTATTAATGTCTAACCTGCCATTAATTTTACGTGAGTATCCCTTTTCTTTTACAGAGACAGATGTCCCTCGCCATTCAGGCAGATACTCGCCGATTTCGGAGGTACCCATTAGAGCTGGGTCGGCTCAGGAGCCGCCAATCCCTGGTCGACGACACTCCTTCAAATGTCCTCGCCAGGTCTCGAGTTAATCCAGTCCAAATCCCGGTCGACCAAAAATCCTCAAATGCCGTCGCCGGGTTTGATCCTAAATCACCCGGTCACCAGAGCGGTGTGGTAATCACTACGCTAGCTCGGCTCCTACTGAGTAGTAATTTAGTGGGGAACTTGTTCTTCATAGACTATTCTGTAACCTAGTGCTAATCTTTGACCTTTGGGTTATTAACTTCTTTTTGGATCTTTTCTCAACAAGGGGAGGGCACTTATTCGGTTATTTTCATATGTCTGTAAACAATGATTTATTGATTTCTCTATATGTTTGATGTTGTAAAAAGTTTAATGATAATAAACAACAAAAAGAACTTAACTTGTGTGTTGGTCAGACCCTTACCCAATTAACCATAGTTTTTTTTCAAGTTTTGTGTGTCTTTTTGTCACATAATTGTGTGTGGGTGTGTTTAGTTAATCTTATCTTTCTAGAGAAAAGGGGTTGAAAGATTGTCTTACACTAAAATATAGTCGTATAGATAGGCTGGACTAGAGAAACTATTCAGTCCAGAGACAGATCTTCTCCTTAGCTATTCACTCTTGAAATCTATTTCTTACACCTTTATTCTCAAATATTTACCTCTGCTCAGACGGGACCATAACTATCTTTTAACATATCTAAAATTTACGACAGAATGGGTGCTCGGTCCTGGGATTTTATCTAATTACGACAGATTGGGTTCTCGTTTCCTAATTTTGATCTAAGTCTGAGTCTAGATAAATGACTAAAGTCTGATATTGAATCTTAATCTTAGTCTAGATAGAGTGTGCTGTGCGTCTTGTTTTGTGAGTTAAGGAATATTAATAATAATTATCCCCTAGACAACGTTCCTATTTACTGGGTTCTGACCACACAAATTAGAAATTTGTTTCTTTCCACAGCATCATAGAGTTACATACAGTTTTGATTTTGATGGTGATCTTTGTCGGATATATGATATATGGTAATTTTGTACAAGAAGACCGCTGAAACGCGTGATTGTTTATCAATGACAAACTTTTTTTTGGAGCAGTGGAGTGTCAGCTGATCAAAGGAAGAGCATTCTGGCTATCGCCAAGTTAATAGCCATCTCTAACTGTTACGCACAAATAATTACTTTTTTCAAAGCCTTTGTATGATCATTTTTCGTATGTATGATCATTTTTTGACTGAAGTGTGTATTATGTTTTTTACAGTCAAAGGGACATAATCCGAGTTATCGAGACTACAATTTTTTAGGAGTTTGCCTTCTCTTGTATAGAGACACGTTCGGTCTATAATTTCTTGAACGAAGCGTGACCATATCTCCTTATTTGGTAGTATCAGTCAACTGTTGTAGATGCCTGAAACCTTTCTTAACGCTTCTGTTCATGACCATAAAAGGCGCGACTGTGTAAGACTTTTATCTCGAATGTTCTTAGAATCGTCTTATTGTGAACGGCGACTCAGAGATTGTCGCTCTGCGCATGTCTCGACTTGGTTTTCGTTTGTTGTTCCGCCCAGCTCGGGGAGTTTAGAAATGGTCTAAGTAGCGAGCAGACGCGACCTGCGTCTTGTGATTTTCTGAGGGAAATACATTGTCTTTGTGAGTTAGTTAGCTAACTAGACTATTTCCCAGTATTATTCAAGCCTGCCTGGAGGCATATGTTCATGGTTGATTTTCCGAAATAAGGTAATTCCTCTTGTATCGAACTTTATGCTATCATCTAGAGGTTCGTCATTTTGTCGCCTTTTTGCTCGCCTGTGTGATTCAAAATGGAGAGGTACTTTGACTAGGATTAAGTCACCGGTATCTTTATACCTGAACTAGTTATATATATATGGGTCGCTCTAGACCAACAAGACTATTGTCTGTGTTCCAGGATTCGTTATATCAGAGATCACGTCCAAGTCAGATGGTTAGACTTAGGAAGGTTATAAAGGTCGAGCTGACCTGTAATCCATGTATGCTATTCACGTGCAGACAGTAAACGGACTTATTGTATACATCTGATCTGCTAGCATCAGGAAGGGAATAATTATTATTGTCTATGAACATTGAAGATCTGCAGCTGACACTGTTGCAGAAGTTATATATATTATTTATAAAGCTTCACGAACCAGAACTTTATGATATCTGTTTACCATACAACTATGGAGTATTGAATCCTACATGACTATCAGTTAATATGATTTTGAATGCTGCATTCGTTATACTGTGCTGATGATGACATAAATATCATGACTGTTTTGTGGCGTGCAATAAATGGTATAAAACTAAAGCGAAGTTACCATTTCTATGACTCTACACGTCATGTTGCCTGTGGTGTACCCTGTGAACTGTTCTACTGCAACACACACAGCAACATTCTAAATCAGAGAAGACACCTACATCTTGCACTTTAATACCAGGTGTCGATAGGGGTGGCAAGTTATCATTTCAGCTCAAATCCACCCTTATCATTTTTGGTGGCCATATGTTGGTTTACTCTGATACCAGCTATCAAGGGGGTCAACAAACCCAGACATCATCAGCAGACTACAAGACAACGTTGCAGTTTCTATTCATCACCTTTGATGAAATTTTTTTGAAAGACGCGGCATTACTGACAGTTGTTGATATTTTGAAACTACCCGGCGCTGCTCGGCAGTATTGAAGTTTGTCTACAACTAGAAGGACAAGTACCGAGCGAATGGATTTCCTGATCTGTTAAGAAGAAGGACAAGTGCCGTAACAACTGTTCCGGTCTCAGAGGTACTGTTGCAGATTCAGAAGGTCAAGTGCTCAAGTCAATTTGTAGAATTCAGAAGGTCAAGTTCAGAAGCTGTTTCCTGTCAGAAGCTCATTTCCTTCGTCATGGCAGTTTACGAGAGCAGATATGGATCAACGTTGGATCATTGTCCTAAGAATGCTGATCACATCCTGTTCTGAACTGTGCTGACGTTGTGGATACATAGAAGTTAAGTGGCCTGTTTTGTTTGTGAACTGTGCCCTTATGTTCTAACTGAGCCTTCTGTCTATCACATTTTTCACACTGTTTACATGTTTATATGTTATATGTTATTTGTATTTGTATATTTATATGTTTATATTCAGCGGGTTTTCTCGGTTGGGCGGTGTCTTTCAGTAGAAGATACCACGTCACAGAGGTTCTACTGTTAGCGTTTTCGTTAGGGACTGTGCGAATTTCCTACTGTGAAATTTGCTAGCGACAATCGTTGCTATATCTGTTTAGTTGTGACGAGTTGTGCTTTATTTTTGTTTCTTGTATATATTTTTTTTTCTTTTTCTTTTCTCTCTTTCTTTGTGTTTTTTAGTTTCGATTTCGATTGTTTGTATTTGTAGGTCTCCTCTTTTCTATTATTCAGTTCTTTACGTATATTTTTGTGTATACACTGTAGCGTCATTTGTTTGTCATATCTTCGCATTTTGTCATCACATTTCTTTTTAGTTTCGCTGTTTATTTATTTGACTTATGCGAATGTTTTCATATTGTTTGATCTTTGTTATTGTTTACATTGACTCTGATCTTTGTTTTTGTTTACATTGACTTTGATCTTTGTTGTTGTTTACATTTGACTTTGATCTTTGTTATTGTTTACATTGTTGGTGACCTTTGTTATTGTTTACATTGTCTTGTTATTGTTTGCATAGTTCTTGCATAGTTAGCTTTCACTATTGTTACATATATGCTCATGCACTATTGGTCTATAGTGCACTTATCATAACTAACTGGTGGTTTTTTGCTTATGCACTATTGTAGTGCAGTTATGATAAATAACTGATGGTTATGCACTGATTTGTGTAGTGCACTGATAATTAAGAGGTGACTTGTGATATTATTATACATTTGATAATACAAGTTGGTGTCAAGTCTTGTTTCCCACAGAGATTGGGGTAAACATAGTGATTATACAAGCACTTTATTAAGTCTTGTTGCTATTAAGATTGAAATAAGATAATTAATTATTTCAGGTTCTGTACTCACATTTTAGACATCATGTCTACATTTGAGTACTTTATTGAGCAGGGTAAAGCCCTTGGGAAGACAGGTGATAAATTAGAAGAATTTGCGACTGTTCAATATGCCAAGGCATTGAAGTCGGAAGAAAAGAAAATGAAAGAACAAACTGAACAAAAGAGAATAGATGCTGAAAATTTAAAACTGCAGATGCAGGTAGATGAAAAAAGATTACAATGGGAAATGGAAAAACAAAAAAGAGAAGCTGAAAATAAGAGACTTGAAAAAGAAGCTGAAAATAAGAGACTTGAAAAAGAAGCTGAAAATAAGAGACTTGAAAAAGAAGCTGAAAATAAGAGACTTGAAAAAGAAGCTGAAAATAAGAGACTTGAAAAAGAAGCTGAAAATAAGAGACTTGAAATAGAGGCTGAAAATAAAAGATTAGAAAAACAGGCTGAGGCTGAAGAAAGAAAGTTACAGGCTGAGGCTGAAGAAAGAAGGTTACAAAGAGAAGCTGATGAGAGAAAAGCAAAAATGGAGCATGAAGAAAAACTCTTAGCTTTGGAGTTAGAAAAGTTGAAGTTATCTAGTAATGCTAATGATGCTAATAAGGTATCATCTGCTAATAAGTCTAATGCTGTTGATTTCAAGCTTAATTTACCAGCATTCAATGCTTCAATTGATGATATAACATTTTATCTAGATAGATTTGAAAGTGCATGTAAGGTGCATAATATAGATAAAACATTATATGTTTATCATCTGTCCAAGATACTTAGAGGTGATGCTTTGACTTTGTTGGGTATGGTAGATGTGCCTGACAAAAACAACTATGAGGTTGTCAGGGCGGCATTGTTAAAGAAGTACCAACTTAACGAGGACGGATATCGTCTTAAATTTAAAAACATGTTACCAGAAACTGGAGTTGAATTCTCTGAATTCATCTCAGGCATCCGTCTTACTTTTTTACGATGGGTTGAGTTGTCTAAGACAGAAAGTACATTTGAAGCTCTTATGGACTTACTACTTAGAGACAAGGTTATGTCTTCTGTTAATGAAGCTTTTCTTTCTTTTCTTCATGAGCGTAAGCCTAAAAACATAAAAGAAATGGAAGAATACTGTAGCCAGTATGTTACTGCGCATCCTCACATAACCATTAGCAACTCTAAAGTAAAAGAAGGTCTGCCAGTTGCTTCGGCAGCACCTTATGGCCCAAATTTTATGCGTAAATTTCAGGGTAGCCAGCAAAATTTCAATAAAAAGAGTAACCGTAATTATGCCCAGAATCATAGTAATCAATTCCAGGGTGATTCTTCTTCCCAGAACTGGAGACATCCTAATACTACACGTTATTCTACTCCGGTTAACTTTAGAAATTTTCACAAAGGTAATCGGTATAGAGGAAAATATTTTTCTCAGAGACCTCAATACCAAGATAATAGAGGTTCTCAACAGTATAGAGATGGTAATGACAGTTATGGAAACTGGAACTCAAACCAGGATAAAAATTACAGTAGGGACTTTAATGATAATTGCAGAGGCAATAATGGTCGCGGTAGATCGCAACATAAGAGAAAAAAATATCAACAGACAAACTCTGTTCAACAAGAATCTCAGGGAGCAGATAAACAGGTTAATAATGATAAAGACCATAATGCTATCGGATGCTCATCTTTTGATTTTGGTAGGGCAAATAAAGGTATCCAATGCAGTACTTTATTTGATCCAAAGACCGTTAGTACTTTAAGCTGTGGTCATCCTTTGCCCGCTCTTCCTGCTAATGTTGCTCATGATGGGAGAGGTTCTCTTATATTACATAAGGGGCTTGTAAATAGTAATCCAGTCTCAGTGTTGTTTGATTCTGGATGTACTACTGTCGGGGTTAGGCAATCTCTTGTAGATCCATCCTGTGCTACAGGAAAGGTCATCAAATGTGTCACATTTGGTGGCACGTTGGAAAAGTATCCTACTGCTATAATACACATTGCTACTCCTTTCTTCACGGGAGAGGTCCACGCGTGTCTACTTCCAAACCCTATTGCGGACCTTATTATTGGTCGTATTCACGGAGTTAGGGAATGTACCCCACAGCAGATTGCTGTTTGGGAAGAGCAAAACATTGAAGCTACCAATGCGGTGGTCACAAGAGCACATGCTCTGGATCCACCTCAAACTTCATTAACTAATAATGATGAAGTAAATGACCAAGATAGTCACTTGACTATTACACGTGACTCATTTATCAAATTGCAAGAAGAAGATCCTTCTTTACAAAAATTCTTCATTCTAGCAAAAAAAGGTGATCCTAATCAAAATACTAATAGAAAATCTTGGATTTCTATGAAGAACGGCGTACTTGTACGTATGGTACAAGACTCGACTACGTCCACTCATTCACAAATTCTTGTGCCTAAGAGCATGAGATTGCAAATATTGCAACATGCTCATGACTCGCAATGTGCTGGACATATGGGTTTTTCCCGTACAAAGTCGAGAGTTCTTGCGGCTTTCTTTTGGCCATTTGTGAGCAAGGACATACGAATGTACTGTCGCTCTTGCAAAGTATGTCAGGAGGTCAAATCTAAAGGACCACGACATGCTGCGCCTATCCAGGCTGCTGACATTCCTATTCGCCCTTTTCAAAAAATGGCAATAGATATTATCGGTCCTTTTAGAATTAAGTCGGCTAGAGGACATCAATTTATCCTTACATGTGTCGATATGTGCACACGTTGGCCAGAGGCAATACCTCTCAAGAGCATCTCAACTGCTGATATCGCAGACGCTCTTTGGCTGATATTTTCTCGCTTGGGTTTTCCCGGAGAAATATTGTCAGACCATGGCACTCAACTTATATCAGACACTATGTCACAGGTAATGTCTATGCTACACATTAAAAGGTCTCTCAGCAGTATCTATCACCCAATGTCTAATGGGTTGGTCGAACGTTTAAATAGGACTCTGAAAACTTTACTTGGTAAAATAACTGAGGATCATCCTCAGGATTGGGACAGGGTCTTACCCGCGGCTCTCTTTGCGTATAGAGAGGTCCCCAATGAACATACGGGGTTTTCCCCTTTTGAACTTGTCTTTGGCGCGCAACCGCGCGGCCCTATGTCTTTACTTCACGATCTAATCACTGCCGATAATATTAGCGATGAGACTCAATCTTCTTATGAGTACGTCATTGCTCTTAGGCAAAAGATCATCGAGGCATGCAAACTAGCAACTTCGTCTTCCGAATTTGCTAAAGAAAAGGCAAGGCAGTTTGCAAATAAGAATAGATGTCTACGACAACTTTGTCCAGGTGACAAAGCTCTCGTTCTACTTCCTTCAAGGGAGAACAGACTTCTAATTGCATGGAAAGGTCCATATGCAATAGTCTCCAAAATTTCTGATGTCGACTATGTTGTCGATATTGATGGAAAGCATAAAACTTTCCACATAAATATGCTCACGGAATTTTATGAAAGACCTGACTATTTGCAGCCTATTTTCCAGGCAACGGACAATTCTCAAGTACCTCATGGTCAGTACTCATCTCTGTCAGTTATACAGGATGAGGAAACTACTTTTTCTGATGTCAATCTTCCTCTTTCTATGGTCCCACTTTATTCTACGGAATCTTGGAAAAACGTGACCGTTTCTCCAAATCTTTCCGCTGAGGAACATCGACAAGTTTCTTCGATGTTGCAAACATTTCAGGATGTTCTTACAGACATCCCGGGACACACACATGTCATTGAACATGACATTGTGCTAACTGATCATAATCCTATCAGAGTCAGACCCTATCCAATACCTATCCATTTCCAGTCTCAAGTCGAAAAAGAATTGGATGAAATGATACGTTTGGAAATCATTGAACCATCCACTTCAGCATACTCTTCGTCTATGGTTATTGTTCGAAAGAAGGATAATAACATTCGCATTTGCGTAGATTATCGCAAATTGAACCAAGTTACGAAGTTCGATGCTGAACCTATGCCTTCATTAGAAGAGCTACTCAATAAACTTTCTAATTCTAGATTCTTTACCAAACTAGATTTGTCTAAAGGTTATTGGCAAGTCCCGCTAACTGAACGTGCCAAACCTTTTACAGCTTTTTCTACACCTAGGGGTTTATTCCAATGGAATTTCATGCCTTTTGGTCTTATGAACGCCCCTGCTACATTCGTACGCATGATGCGGCGAATTCTCGCATTTCGTACAGATGTCATAGCATACCTAGATGATATCTGTCTATTCAGTGATTCCTGGGAAGATCACTATTTGGGTTTATACGAATTACTGTCTACTCTTCGCGAGTATAACTTGACTGCAAAACCCTCTAAAGCCTTTATAGGATTTAGTGAGATTTCTTTCCTAGGTCATCGTGTTGGTCATGGTCTTTTAAAGACAGAGGACCACAATGTTTCAAAAATACTTAACATTTCGGTCCCTAAGACGAAGAAACAAGTAAGGAGTCTATTAGGTTTGATCCAATTCTACGGACGATTCATTCCGAATCTGTCCTCCATTATGGCACCGCTTTCTACTTTATTGAAGAAAGGGTCGCCTAATCTGATCCGCTGGTCTAAAGAATGTCAATCCTCATTGGACCAGGTTAAAGCCCTATTTTCATCTCCACCTATTCTTAGGTTACCTACTATTGAGAAGACTTTTGTTCTTCGAAGTGACGCCTCGTCAACTGGGATTGGGGCAGCACTAATGCAGGAGTATTCTGATACTCTGCATCCGGTGATGTATATCTCTAGGAAATTAAATGCTGCAGAAAAGAATTACTCGGTTTTAGACCGTGAGTTATTGGCTATGGTATGGTCTATTCTGAAGTTACAAAGATTTCTTCTAGGCGCACATTTCATTGTGGAAACCGACCAGAAAGCGCTTACTGCTATTCAGAGCAAAAACTTGAAGAGCTCGAGGTCCACTCGTTATGCCATAGCTCTTCAACCATTTCATTTCTCGGTTCGAGCTATCCGTGGTTCGGATAATGTAATGGCAGACATTCTGTCCAGATGCCCACACGATTCCACATGATTCTTCTGTCATATATATATATTTCCTGATATACAGTCCAATGTTATAATGACATGTTAGTAGATTTTTTTTTCTCACTTTTTTGAGGGGAATTTATAACATTGTACCATGTAATTATCTAAGAAGGCTTAGTTAGTGATATACGGGCCAAAAGATCACTCGGCCACATTTAAATAATATATTTTCAGGATTGTATTAAGAGATTTACCAGTTGTCTTTAAGATTTGTGTTATTGATATTTTCGCAGCACATCATTGAAGATGCGAGATTGTGTCCATTGTGGAACTTTGAGGATATCAAGTCCTGTCCTAGATTGGGAGCGGATGATGTCCACATCTTCTTCTATTGAATGTTTTATGTCAACGAAGATCAACACATGTATTACTTATTAATTACTGTTGCTTTATATAATGTAATAAAATAGTGCGGTATATTAATATATTACACCGCTATTTGCAACACATTGTATGATATCATAATAATATATTTAATTTCATATATTGGTATGAGAATAATTTGATTTTCATTATGATGTTGCCATCATTGTGGCGTGTGTTGGTGGCACCTTCCTGGAATATATAAGCGTATACTTAGATAAATTTTTTCTCTAAGGATCTGAGATATGATCTCAGTGTCGCTCCATGCGTTGAGCTAATTTGTTAGGTATATATCCGCGCATCATACGTGCGTTAGGAGCCTAGATTTTTCCGGCTCCAGGATTTTAAAAAAAAAATGTTTCATTTTTTTTTTCCCGGGAGGGTGCGGTAATGTTACGCACAAATAATTACTTTTTTCAAAGCCTTTGTATGATCATTTTTCGTATGTATGATCATTTTTTGACTGAAGTGTGTATTATGTTTTTTACAGTCAAAGGGACATAATCCGAGTTATCGAGACTACAATTTTTTAGGAGTTTGCCTTCTCTTGTATAGAGACACGTTCGGTCTATAATTTCTTGAACGAAGCGTGACCATATCTCCTTATTTGGTAGTATCAGTCAACTGTTGTAGATGCCTGAAACCTTTCTTAACGCTTCTGTTCATGACCATAAAAGGCGCGACTGTGTAAGACTTTTATCTCGAATGTTCTTAGAATCGTCTTATTGTGAACGGCGACTCAGAGATTGTCGCTCTGCGCATGTCTCGACTTGGTTTTCGTTTGTTGTTCCGCCCAGCTCGGGGAGTTTAGAAATGGTCTAAGTAGCGAGCAGACGCGACCTGCGTCTTGTGATTTTCTGAGGGAAATACATTGTCTTTGTGAGTTAGTTAGCTAACTAGACTATTTCCCAGTATTATTCAAGCCTGCCTGGAGGCATATGTTCATGGTTGATTTTCCGAAATAAGGTAATTCCTCTTGTATCGAACTTTATGCTATCATCTAGAGGTTCGTCATTTTGTCGCCTTTTTGCTCGCCTGTGTGATTCAAAATGGAGAGGTACTTTGACTAGGATTAAGTCACCGGTATCTTTATACCTGAACTAGTTATATATATATGGGTCGCTCTAGACCAACAAGACTATTGTCTGTGTTCCAGGATTCGTTATATCAGAGATCACGTCCAAGTCAGATGGTTAGACTTAGGAAGGTTATAAAGGTCGAGCTGACCTGTAATCCATGTATGCTATTCACGTGCAGACAGTAAACGGACTTATTGTATACATCTGATCTGCTAGCATCAGGAAGGGAATAATTATTATTGTCTATGAACATTGAAGATCTGCAGCTGACACTGTTGCAGAAGTTATATATATTATTTATAAAGCTTCACGAACCAGAACTTTATGATATCTGTTTACCATACAACTATGGAGTATTGAATCCTACATGACTATCAGTTAATATGATTTTGAATGCTGCATTCGTTATACTGTGCTGATGATGACATAAATATCATGACTGTTTTGTGGCGTGCAATAAATGGTATAAAACTAAAGCGAAGTTACCATTTCTATGACTCTACACGTCATGTTGCCTGTGGTGTACCCTGTGAACTGTTCTACTGCAACACACACAGCAACATTCTAAATCAGAGAAGACACCTACATCTTGCACTTTAATACCAGGTGTCGATAGGGGTGGCAAGTTATCATTTCAGCTCAAATCCACCCTTATCACTAACTCCAAAACTGACTTCAGGTGTGGACGAGTGTGGTGGATTTGTAATAAGGAATTTTTTTCTCCTTAAATTGTTATATACAATTTTTTTCCACAGTAGTAATAGTAGTTTTGTCAGTTGTTAGTCTGATCTACCATCTTATGGTTTAAGTCGTCTGCGTTAGGTGCCTTTGCCAGTTAACAGCAGCGATAGATTAGATAACTGATAACAGGGAGGACGTAACACAATAAAACCAGAAAAACTTGTTTTGGGTATTTCTCTTAATCTGTTAGGGTGCAATGTATCGCAGTCAGTTATTTGCCATGGCTGAGCGTGCAAAACTTCGAGCAATGCTAAGAGAGGAAGCAAGCGAAGTAGGACTACAAGGTGCAGAAGTGCTAGCTTTTGTGAACAAAGAACTCGACAGAAATGAGACCGTCAATTGGAAAGTAAGAGAATTGAGGCGGAAATGGAAACTCGCAGAGACATGGAGCGAGAGAGAGAGAGAGAGAGACAACATGATAAAAGAGAGAGAGACAACATGAGGAAAAAGAGAGAGAGACAACATAAGGAAAGAGAGAACGAGAAACGAAGTCAGCACAAATTGGCGCTTAAGACTCTAGAGGACCAAAAACGCGGTGCAACGTCTAACTCCAGCAACGGAGAGTCGTCATCACCTAAATCACCTTTAACTGATCATTCCAGTACTCAATCTCCTCAATTAGCAGCTATGTCTTTTGCCCTAGAATCCATCCCAAGTCCCAATAACAAAATTGACACTTATCTAGAAATATTTGAGAGAATGGCAATACTGTATGGTTTAGAAAGTTCGCGATGGTGTTTGAAGCTTTCACAGGCTTTGAGAGGTAATGCATATGATGCGTATGTGAAACTGGGAACTAGCCATCAAGACAACTACGACATGTCGAAGAAAGCTTTACTTGAGCGCTTCGAAATGAACGTTCGCAAATTTTTGCAACTGATCCGATACAGCACGACGGAAGGAACCGAGCCGTTTCACCAGTTCTCTTCCCGTCTGAAGGGATATTTGACGAAGTGTTTGGAGCTTTCAGAGCTTCCTTGCACTTTTGAAGGGCTAGAAGAGTTTGTTCTAACCGAACAAATCAAGAGCACCTTGTCAAATAAAACTCGTACATTTCTTGCTGAACAGGGAGCTGTAAAGCTGGAAGACATTTTAAGTAAGTCTGAGCAATATAACAATGCGTTAGCCGAGCTTCCATGCTCAAAACGCAAGCCTACAGATGCACCTTCTCGAAAAAATAACCTAGAACAGGGCAGAATCTTAGACGGGCCTGCGTGCCCAATTCTCAACCCTTTGAAAATAAAGTTCGTTCGTTCGTTCGTTCCTTGTCATTTTCCCACCAACACCCAAGAGAAACTGTACCCCATACTTCCCCTGAAAGAAAAAACGAAATTCTATAAAACTCGATACCCCGCCAAACCCCATGATCAGCCCAACCGTCACTCAAGGCAGCGAGGCCAAAATGAACACGACAAATGGAAAACCCCTGCGCAAGGGACATCTGATCAGGGCAAGCATATCGGGACAAATCGGATCGGTTACTTGCAAACAGACTCGCAACGGAGGAAGAATGTCAGTGATTCTCAACCTGAGGGTGAGACGCCTTCATCGTGAGGAACTGTTTTATTGAACGGGACATCAACCTATTGTTTGTTTTATACAGGTTAGAGCTTTGATTGTATTGTCGCAAGGTATTTGATCAACCTGGTCAAGAGACAGAAGAAACCGTCAAATTATGTGGAGTTTTCAAAGGAGATGCACCCATAACGCTTCCAGTCGCACTGGTGGAGATACACTCTGATTTCGTCAGAGGTGTTATCAAAGCTGCTGTCATGGATGATCCGATCTACCCAGTCATACTTGGGTGTAGATATGTGTTTATAGGAAGACCGAAAAAGCCGATTGTGGCAGCAGTAACTACAAGAGGGCAAACCAAAAAGGAACGGGAGCCTGCACCGAATATGTTACCTATGGAACTAAAAGAGGCGCAAAAAGGGACCCTACCTTGAAGCCCTGCTTTAAAAAACTGACCATAGCCAAGGACCCCAGACACAACGGAGACATATTTTCTAAGGATGGGGTGCTGTATCGAAGAACGGGCGACCCTGAACAGGGACATAATCAGCTCCTAGTACCGACACAGTACAGACACCAAATGTTAGAAATGGGGCATTCTTTTCCCTTTAGCGGACATATGGGACAAAACGCCCCTATTCGGCGAATATCGACTCACTATTGATGGCCAGGAATAAACACTGATATCATCAGATATGTGAAATCTTGCGCCAAGTGCCAACGTGTGGCACCCAAACATTGAACATCCCCAGTTCCTATGGGAGAAGTGCCAATAGTGGGGACATCATTTGAACGGGTTGTAGTCGACATTTTAGGATCCCTCGAAAGGACTAAAAGAAGGAACAGGTTTATCCTGACCTTAGTCGACACATGAACTTTGTATGCAGAAGCTATACCGCTAACATGCACGGATTCCAAGCATGTCGCAGGAGCCCTAGTTTAGACTTTTACACGGTTGGGATTCCCTCAACAAGTTTTGACGGATAACGGATCCCAATACCGTAGCCTGTTAATGGAGGAGATCTTTAAGTTCTTGGGGGACCAGCACATCTATATCAGCCCTACAATTCGACCGGAAGTGTGTTAGTAGATCGTGTCAACGGAAGCTTCACCATGATGTTACGTAAGCTGGGACAAGAGAAACCTGAAGATTAGGACGTTTTCATTCCCGCAGCATTATTCGCCTACAGGGAAGTCCCCCAGGCCTCTACAGGTTTACCACCAGCTACACTTTTATTCGGCAGACCTATTAAGGGCCTGCTAGAAGCCTTACTCCGGTCACTGACAGACCAGAAGGCTGATGAGACAGTCGTCTCAGCCTTTAAGTATGTATCGTAACTTACGGAAAGGTTACAACTAGGATGGGATCTAGCAACAACCAACCTTAAGCGAGCAAGCATTAAGCACGCTAAACGATACAACAGAACAGCGAAAGAGAGAGAATTGCAACCAGGAGAGAAAGTTTTG
Organism: Oreohelix idahoensis; assembly: GCA_024509875.1. Taxonomy (NCBI): domain Eukaryota; kingdom Metazoa; phylum Mollusca; class Gastropoda; order Stylommatophora; family Oreohelicidae; genus Oreohelix; species Oreohelix idahoensis. The sequence continues at coordinate 163,888 of JAMPIV010020214.1, read as the reverse complement.
TTGCTACTTCCAACCGGAAACAAACTACGTATCGGAATGCAAATGCCGTTTACTGTCCTTAAAATGATCTCGAGAACTAACTACAAGATCTCTATTAAAGGAAAGGAAAAAGTCTACCATTTAAATCTGTTAAAGAAATATTTGGAAAGACCGGTGCCTTCCTCTGAACATCTCTTGGCGGTCGCTATAGCAACCGAAGATGAGGAAGATGACGATAGTTGCATGGAATATCCACTGCAACAAACGGAATCATTCACAGATATTAAATTCGGCGACACTCTCTCGGACGCGCAACGGCCAGAAACGAAGGCGTTATTGAAACAGTACTCGGCAGTCTTAACGGACATACCTGGTCGAACGCATCTTGCAGAGTTCGAAATGAAGCTGACAAACGAGACACTTGTGTGAATCAGAGATTATCCGATTCCTTATGCGAAAACAGACACGTTACGCGGAGAGATAGACAAACTACGTCAAGCTTGGATTATTAGCGAGTCTAAATCGTCCTATAGCTCGAGCGTTGTACTGTTGCAGAAAAATAATACGGAAGTTTGGCTGTGTATTGACTACCGATTATTTAACACAGTAACGGAATTCCAGCCGGAACCACTGCAAAACGTTTCTGAACAGTTCACCAAGCTTAGCAAGGCAAGAATTTTCTCCAAGATTGACCAGAGTAAAGATTATTACCAAATACCAGTCAAGGAGGAAATTAAACCCCTGCTAGCTTTTAGCACCAGTGAAGGACACTATACTTTCAACGTTATGCCTTTCGGTTTGCACAACGCACCAGGAGTCTTCACCAGAATGATGAGAAAGCTTTTTAGAACCGTTGCAAAGTCCACATATCCACAATTTTATGGACGATATACTGATTGCCACGGATAACTACGAAGAACATATTGCTACGGTCGCTATGCTCATCAGGAGACGAAAGGAAGCTGGCCTTACCGCCCGTCCTAGCAAATGTTTAATCGGCTTTGAAAAGCTTGACTTCCTGGGGCATACTATTTCTCAAGGGTGTATGTGGCCAGTTGCCAAAAACATAGAGAAAATACGTGCAGCAAGGAGGCCTAAAACAAAGACACACGTTCGTTCCTATGACTGAGTGCGTACTACCAAAAGTTCATTAAAAACTTCAATGGCCTGACAGCACCTCTTACTGACCTCACAAACAAGGGAAAACCCGATAAGATTGTTTGGAATGCAGAATGTGAAATCGCGTACGTCACTATCAAGGAACGCCTATCCAAATACCCCATTTTACGGTTAACCGACCTGACAAAACCTTTCGTCTTGCGCGTAGACGCCAGCAGACGAGGAATCGGATCGACGCTGCTTCAAGCAGACGAGAGTCATCCAAACTTGTTATTTCCAGTGGCCTACGGCAGCCGCAAACTCAACACAGCAGAAAGGAATTATTCGACCGTATGGAGAGAATGTTTAGCACTCGTGAACGGAATAAGGAGGCACCATGAATATCTGTATGGAGTTTCGTTCACAGTGCAGACAGAACATGCTCCATTGGCATTTCTTGGAGCGAATAAGGATTTTAACGCAAAGATCATGCGTTGGGCTCTGCTGATAAGCTTGTACTCGTTCAAAGTACAATATATACCAGGACAGGAGAATGTAGGACAGGATTTTATGAGTCGAAATTGGAGCATGGAGGAGGATGATGCAATGGACGATAGCAATCACTCGGAAGCTGCGGATGACAGTAGCTCTATTTCCATAAATGAGATATGAAAGGGTTTCACATCTTCAAAGCCCGGACGTACTGTGACGTAGAATGGAAATATTGATACAGTAATCTGAGAGCTTGTGCTTTCCCATTTAGTGTCTACCATTGGCTAAGCCAAACCACGCAATTTTCTGTTTGTATGACTCACCTTTGAATCCACGCCCTTTTTCTGGAAACATAACAACAGAGTTGTTTACCAACTTTTCGCAACCTGACAGTCTTAACAGGGGAGCGAATCACGTTTGTTTACCTGAGTTTCTCAGGCGAACTGATTTGCCAATCGGTCATTAGACAGATGCGCGTTGAAATAACGGATTGTTTAAAGAGATACAGGGGCGATAATATTTTCCCGACCACCTTTGATGTTCGTACGTTTCAGTGGAGGTAAAATGTCTGATCTGCGAAAGGGGACGTAATCTAAGAGAGGCCCGTGCACGGCCAAGTCTTCTGATGTCGGTCAGCATCGCTGAGTAGAATGAACGAACAAAACCTTTGATCCAGGAAACGCAGTTTCCTGATTTCTCTGCTATACAGAAGGTGTGAATTGTAACGTCTTCTAGTGATAGTAGCACCATGATATGTATATATACCACGCTCTTTCAAATTCAGTTATTAGAGTCGCTCAGAAATTCTTGGAAAATCTAAACACCCCAGACTAGAATCATTCTTCGCTATGTGTGTTAAATTGTCTCGTGGGGATTTCATTTTCTGATTTGTGGTAATAGAAATTGTGATTAAGTGTTAAAATGTGTTAAGTTTACCATTTTAATTCACTATAATTCCCTAGCGTTTAAAACTAGTGAAATAACATAACGCGTAGATATTTTCTTGCCAGTCGTTCAGTGTAATGTAATTTCCAACACCCCACTTTCAACAAGAAGATACGGTCTAGCTGACTGAGATTATTACGAGTGACAGAATAGAAATCGCATTATATTTCATTGTGTGAAATTATATAAGTGACTAGAGTTAATGTCATGTGACAAAACAATAGACGCTGACAATTAGCTAGTAGTGACAGGCGATTTTTGTTAAAGTGCGCGTATGGATAATTGACTTTGTGCGCTGTTCATTTTCTCGCGGGCATTAACGGGGCAGGGCGCATACCCTTTTTCCCCACATGCCATAGCGGAAAACCTGCGGGTGGATAGGACAGTAGCAGTTTTTTCATAAATGTTCTTTTCTTCCTAATATAGCACCTGATCAAAACCAGCGGCCAGCGGTCTTAGCGGTCCTACCAGTACCATTATTATTATTTGGGTCTTCGATTTTTGGACCAGTTCGGTCCTCTTTCTTCATTCAGTGAAGGATTAATGTTGTCTTCTTCGTGGCTAGAAGTCCCAAGTTCCTCCGTGAACCGGTTGGGCCCAAGAGACCATTAAACATTAATAATAAATCGTAACTGGACTGTACCTTACCCAAAACTATTTATTCAATTTTTCCAGCCCACTGGGCATATGAAAAAACATATATTCCTGACTTTTGACAGCCGTAGCAACGGAGTGATCCAGAAAACTACGCTGTTTCAAAATCGGCACTCACCATAGAGCCAGCCGATATGATTTATCATCATCATCAGTTTTACATAATGTAACATTTGCCTTAGCAACCAGATGCTTAGCAAAACGGGAGAGAGAGAAAGAGAGAGAGAGAGAGAGAGAGAGAGAGAGAGAGAGAGAGAGAGAGGGGGGAGATGGTGAATATTTTCCTTTGTTACAATCATTGTACTAACTTCTTTTTCTTTATTTCGCTAAACTTGAGTACTTTACTGAGTAGTAATTTAGTGGGGAACTTGTTCTTTATAGTCTATTCTGTAACCTAGTGCTAATCTTTGACCTTTGGGTTATTAACTTCTTTTGGGATCCTTTCTCAACAAGGGGAGGGCACTTTTTCGGATAGTTTCATATGTCTATAAACAATGATTTATTGATTTTTCTATATGTTTGATGTTGTGAAAAGTTTAATGATAATAAACAACAAAAAGAACTTAACTTGTGTGTTGGTCAGACCCATACCCAATTAACCATAGTTTTTTTCACGTTTTGTGTGTCTTTTTGTCACATAATTGTGTGTGGGTGTGTTTAGTTAAACTTATCTTTCTAGAGATTAGGGGTTGAAAGATTATTTTACACTAAAATATAGTCGTATAGTTAGGCTGAAGTAGAGACAGATCTTCTCCTTAACTATTCACTCGTGAAATCTATTTCTGACACCTTTATTCTCACATATTTACCACTATCACCTCTGCTCAGACGGTACTATAACTATCTTCTAACCTATCAAAAATTTCGACACTATCTATCTATCTATCTATCTATCTATCTATCTATCTATCTATCTATCTATCTATCTATCTATCTATCTATCTATCTATCTATCTATCTATCTATCTATCTATCTATCTATCTATCTATCTATCTATCTATCTATCTATCTATCTATCTATCTATCTATCTGCCTGCTTGCCTGCCTGCCTACCTGCCTGCCTGCCTGCCTGTCTGTCTGTCTGTCTGTCTACCTACCTACCTACCTACCTACCTACCTACTACCTACCTACCTACCTACCTACCTACCTACCTGTCTGTCTGTCTGTCTGTCTGTCAATCTATCTATCTATCTATCTATCTATCTATCTATCTATCTATCTATCTATCTATCTATCTATCTATCTATCTATCTATCTATCTATCTATCTATCTATCTATCTATCTATCTATCTATCTATCTATCTATCTATCTATCTATCTATCTATCTATCTATCTATCTATTTATCTATCTATCTATTTATCTATCTATCTATCTATCTATCTATCTATCTATCTATCTATCTATTGGCCTGCATTCCCAATTCTAAACCCTTTTAAAATAAAGTTCGTTCGTTCGTTCTCTCTCTCTCTCTTTCTCTCATTTGATATGATACATCACGCTATTTTAATTAGAAAACTAGAAACATCAAAAGTAAACATTCAACAACTGACGATATTTTAAATCATGTCTGTCAGACAGATAACATGTAGTTTATTACAATAACTCCTGTTCAAACTCAACCGTAATATATACCAGCGTTCCTCAGGGTTCTATTCTTGGTCCTGTACTTTTTGCCATATACGAGCATTAATGACCTTCCACTAAACGTCGAGCACTCATCCTGCGACCTGTTTGCTGATGACTGTAGTGTTTTCACGAGTAATACAAGTTGCAGCACACTCGAACTATCTTTACAAAAAGATGCAGATAATTGGATTAAGTGGAGCATCGGAAATCGCATGTAATAAATATAATTAAAACAAAATGCTTGTTAATATCAACTCGACAAAAATCACAAAATTCAGAGAAAACAAAACTTCAGATCCACATGGTACCGCACTAATTGAAAACGTTAATGAACATAAAACTATAGGTATAGTCGCTGATCAGCATTTAAATTGAAACTCACATGTACATGCACTGACCAAGCAAACAGCACAGAAAGTTTACCAGTTAGCTAAAATCAACCATTTCCTAGATGAAGAAGCACGAAGATTGTTCTATATATCTCACATACAAGCAAACCTTGACTACTGCTCCACAATCTGGGATGGTTGCTCAATGTCCAACACAAAAAGACTCCATTTACTACAAAAGCGTGCAGTGTGTCTAATCTCTGACAACTGCATAACTCAATGTGTAGATCTTTATATAGATCTCAAAATACTGCCCCTAAGAAAGCGCTTTCTGTTCAACAAAGCTAAATTTGTTCACAAAATTCTGTCACAGAATACTCCAACATATCTGTGACGTATATTACTCGTCAAAAGTCAAAGGCCACTTAGAAAAACCTTGGTTGAAACCATAAAACAAATCTGATATAAACGTAATTGGTATCAGTCAAAACAACATTTTTTGACTACCAAATTGACATGTCACGTAAAGAAATGGAAACACACATTCAAACGCAATAAAGCTGTGAAGTGTGTCACCCCCCTTTTCAAAAGTCACACAATAGATATTAAACAAATAGACATTTCAAAATCTGGTATGACCACCGTTTGCAGCAAGGCATTCAAGACAGCGTAGACGCATCGAGACCACAAGGGTCCGAAGAGTATCCCGAGGAACAGCTTGCCATCCCTGAAGCAGAAATGCAGTCAGCTGTGCAACATCCATTGGCAGGGGGTGATTTATTGACAATCTTCGACCAAGGACATCCTAGAGGTGCTCAATCGGAGAAAGGTCAGGTGAATGAGCTAGCCACGCCATCCTGATGATCCCATGTTGCTGAATAAACTCATTTACCACACAAGCTCGATGGGGTCAAGCGTTATCATCTTGGAGGATGGCATTACCACTTATGGCCTCCAGAGCAGGCTGAACAATTGGTCTCAAGATTTCGTTCTGGTATCTTGGGTGGGTCAAGTTGCCTTGGATGATGTAGAGTGGGGTCCTGCCTTGTCTGTAGAAGCCTCCCCAGACCATGACAGAACCCCTACCATAAAGATCCACCTCTCAAATTGTGTCATCAGTAAATCGCTCTCCTGGTCGTCTCCAAACTCGAATCCTGCCATCATTGAATGACACAGTGAAGCGAGATTCATCAGTGAAGAGAACTTGACTCCATTGTTGCCTTGTCCATCGGATGTGCTCGCGACACCAATCAACACGGGCTCTGCGATGAGCAGGACTAAGAGGGATTCTGACTGCAGGACGTCGAGCAGCCAGTCCAAATTTATGTAAACGTCTGCGAATGGTGCTTTGACTGACATTAACGTTTACAGTGTGTCTCAGCTGACATCTTAGAGTGGAACACGTCACTGTTCGATGGCGCAGGGCTGACAACAAGAGGTACCGGTCATCATGTCTATTGGTGCATCTAGGGCGACCTGGCCGGTGGCGATCCTCCACACTTCCTGTGGCCTGAAATCTCTCCAAAATTCTTTGGATAGTAGAGTGTGACATTGCAAGCCATCTAGTACCTCACGGACAGATAAACCACTTTCAACCCACGCTATAGCCCTCATTCTTTGTAAGGTGTCAAGACTTCTTCTCGGTGGCATGGTTTTTGCAAGTGATGAAACTACCCTAAGTCTGCTGATTGTAAAACAAATTAAGATTGAACTTTGTTCACGAAAAGTCTCCATTGCACGTGGAATGTCAATCAGCACGATTACTTCACCTGTTTGGTTGTACGGAAGTTTGAAAGAATAGATTAAAAATGAGAATTTATGGTCAGCAAACCAAATTGCACGTGATCACCATGGTTGTCGGTGAGTTATTTTTATGCTTAACGTGCATAGAGGACTGTCGGAGGAAGATATTGCACCCATTTTTACTAAAAACTTCCTTCATTTAATCATTCTATGCGCTTATATAAAAGTGTATTGAAAATAATAGGGTGGCTCTTGACTTTTGACGAGTAGTATATAATGGAAATGAAGCCTCCTGTATAAGACAGCCTTTCGTGACCTCAGCGTAGTTTTAAGATTCGCTAGCAAAGTCACGCATTTCTCTGCCTTGTCTGACTCACCTTTTAATCCACGCCTATTTTTATTTGACCATATCAAAGAGCTTGTTTACCAACTTTCGCAACCTGTCATTCACAGCAGGGGGTGAACCACGTTCGTTTATGCATATTCTCACGCGAGTGAATCTGTCACTATTACGATAACGAGCAGATCGCACGTGGAAAACACGTGGAAGGTAACGGCCTTTGAAGATTCTCTATAAGGGGAGCAAATCCTTTAATCTCGAGAAACATGGAAAATCTCAGACGGGAGCCCGCTTTACGGGTTAAGTTTTTGTTGTCGATTAGCAACGGCTGGCAGAAGCGACCGTTAAACCCTTGATTTGGGAAACGTAGTTTCCGATTTCTCTGCCGGGAAACGGAGTGTGAGAATTCACATCTTCTAGTGATCATAATAACATGATCGTATATAAACTGCGTCTTTCTAAAATCAGTATCGGAGTCGCTCAGATTTTTTTCGGAGAGTCTAAACACGTTTCTAGAACCATAGGGAATAGATGTGTTAATAGATCGTGGTGTTTCTTTCTGGATTTCTTGTAATATATAAATTTGTGCTTAAGCGTATTAAAGTGTTAAAAGTGTTAGCATCTTAAATTCACTGTGATTTTCTAGGTGTTAGGACTAGCGAATTAAATAACGCGTAGCTACTTTTATTCCAGATGTTTCGGTTATAATGTTAATTTAATCACCAGCTATCACACAGAAAGAGACGGTTTAGTTGACTAATAAATGCACTAGGCGACTGATAATTGACGGAATACAATTCACTTTTATTTCATAGTGTGAAATGTAGTAAGTGACTGTGTTTGACTATCTCATGCGACTAAGCAAACAGACGCCAAAAATCAAATAGTTATTAATGACAGGCGATATTTGTTGAGTGCGCGTAGGGATAATTTAATCATAATTGACATTATGCGCTGATCGTTAACCGGAGCAGGAGTGGGGAAAAGGCTGCATGCCTCAACGAAACTTGCACCCGCCAAGCAACGCGCGATAGGATAGGCTAGACATAACGTGCGCCTTTTAACTTTAATCTGGACGGACGGAGAGGATGAGAGATTGTCGCGTCCTCTTCCGTGTATATATATATATATATATATATATATATATATATATATATATATATATATATATATATATATATTTATAGATATTATTAGCAGTAATTTTTTCATAATGTTCCTTTATCCTTAGGCAACCTGATCAACGGCGACCAGCGGTTTTTTATGTGTCTATATCTTGAGCCTTGTCTCTATTTTTACTGATTGGATTAAAGTTGTCTTCTTTTGGCTGACGCGTCTCCAAATCTCAGTTGTGAACAGGACGGGCCACAGATACGAACGAACATATTAATAGTAAATTTTAACTGGACTTACCAAATATCCAGAGATATTTTCTGGAATTTTATCAGCCCATTGTGGTGAAATAACAATAACTGTTCTCCCAACTTCTGATAGTCGTTTTTCCAAGAGGATATTTATCCAGGAGAGTTACGCTATTTCAGAATCGGCACTCACCAGGGCCAGCCGATAGGATTTTCCACTCAATCACGTACCATCATCAGTAACAATTTTTAGCAACTAGCTGTGTCCAAATACCAGAAGTACTTGTTTTTCCATTCTTTGCTGTGAACACTAGATCTCGGTTTTTTTCTACCATTAACTATTCGAGGTGACACTATCGATACAGGGTTACCTCACCAAACTTGGCATCCACATTATAACGTTGTGGCATCACAATTCCACACGTAACCTTGTATCCGCGCATTTATTTAGCTTATTTTCATCTTGGGTTAATATAGAAATTTCTCACAGTAATAACTTTTGTGAACGTTAATCAAAAAAGCTCTTCAACCAGCCAACATTAATCATTGTGACGACGCATGTCAAACATGTAATTATATTTATTCCACAGTTTTCACAAGACAACAGCACGTCATTCTATGTAAGGCATTTTCCAAGATACGCATTCTATGATTCCAATAATAGGATCATATGATCTACTTTTCTCCATATACTTAAAATCTGAACACATCGAGTTATTATAAAACATTTCCCATTGAACATGTTCCAAAGAACTACCAGCTAGGTAGCATACACATATGACCCTAACAGGGTAAACATCAACTCTGTTCTGTTTCTATCCCAAACATGTTCACGTCATGTGCGAAGTACACATAGTGACAATTCTTTATCGTGCCGCGCTTACCAACACCAAACTCTTGGTCATTTCCTTACATGTGGTATGCAATAGCCAACGCCACATTACCCCCCCCCCACCCCCCGCAATCGACTGAAAACTAAGTTTTCAGACACCAGATGAATCAGAACAAAATGGGTAAGAGCACCACTAATCCAACCCATGATTACACACAAACAACATATTAGAGACATAGATTGCATCCATGTCAAGCAGAAGGACAATAGTAAATCAAGTAATGGAAGTTTTGAGACAAGGTTACGAAAAATGAACAAAAAAATAATAAATAGATAAATAAATAAATATATTCAAACTGTCTCATAAATGTGATCATCACTGTTGAGACATGTGATCTATGCTCGCATAGTGATCTATCTAAGTGTCCTCTATAGTGTCCATTGTGACAAAACAATCATCACGATTTTTCTTATTTGTTTAGCTGTGCTGTCAAGTAACATATTGTCGTGTATTTCTTATTTAGTTCAGTATGGTTATATTCGTAACCGTGGGTCTTCTCTGACTTTCTTTTTTATTATGTACAATAGTTCTATGGGATTGTAGTTCGTTCGGTTCCTTTCATAGGCAATGGAAACATGTTTTATTTTATTGCAGGATTTATGACTCTTTACACTTTTGTCTTTGTTTCTTTTTAGTTTCCATCCATGTCTTTTAGTCAGTTGTCTAATGTGATATTATGGCATGCTTTTAAATAGGTAGGCGGTATTTATTACTTGCTTGTGATTGTATTATATTGTTATTTGCTGATATATATATATATATATATATATATATATATATATATATATATATATATATATATATATATATATATACGATTATTACAGCTACGTAGGAAGAGTAGTTGGTAAGTATCGTATACAAAGATACGATCCCAGACACAAGTTTTTTACACTAAACGACTAAGTACTGTATACACAGTTGGTTTTTGAAAAAGGTTTGATTTACCTTAAGACTAAGTATAGTCAGTTAGCTACAAGTTGGAAAGGTATACATTTTAAACTTGTATCTCTATTCCATTATTCCTTGGTTCCATTTTGGCTGACTTTGTAAAAGTTAAGTCAGGATTTATACAAAATGGAAAGGACCTTGGTTTGTCGGGCGATGATCTTATAGCTTATGTAAATAATGAAGTAGCTCAATACAAAGAGAGAGAGAGGAGAAGAGAGAAGAGAAAGAGAGAGAAGAGAGAAGGGAAGAAAAAGATAGAATGGAGATAATTCATTTGGCAGAAATTGCTGCAGAACAGGCAAAATGTGAGAGAGAGAAAATTTTTGAGTTAGACAAATTACGTTTACAATCAACTGGTATAAGGGAATTTTGTGGTACGGGATAGTCTAAGATCATTAATTTAAAATTGCCACCTTTTTCACCACTGCATGATGACACAGGGTTTTATATTCAGAGATTTGAATAACGTGTTACTGCTTTAAAATTACCTAAAGATTTGTGGCCTGAACATTTTGTTGGGTTACTCACAGGTAAGGCTTTACAAAATTTCGTTAGCACTGCAGATGAGAAAAGGGGTGAGTATGAATTCATAAAAGCGGTATATTGTTTAGACGAAGAAGGATATCGTCAAAAATTTAAATCTATGGTTCCCGTTGAGGGTACAGATTTTGAAGACTTTATGTCCTCGGTGAAGATCTGTCTTAACAGATGGATCGAGTAGTCACATATTCATAAATCCTTCGAGGGTATATGTGATCTCTTCTTAAGAGATAAAATTTTATCTTCTGTAAACTCGGAAATTGTCTCATTTCTACAAGAAAGGAAGCCTACGAATATAGGGAAGATGGGAAAATCATGTCAACAATTTTTAGTCGCCCATCCAAACTTGTCTTTAAGCAAGGCGAAGGTCCTGGGAACTTTGCCTGCGTGTGCTGTTATTCATGATAGATCGCGCACTCGTAGCATGGACGGGCGGTATAGGGAAGACTATCAGAATTCATATAGAGGTAGATACACTTTCCATCATAATCACTCGCCCTCACGGGTCGGAGAGAGGCGAAACTTTAACCACCATAATAAAAATGCGTGGTACAGCAATAATCAAGATGCATATCATAAGTACCCTAATAATCATCATTTCTCGCCACCATCGCGTAATGATTCTTCTCTCACAGACAATAAGGGGTACTCTCGTTCTGACCGTCAATTGGATCGGAGAAGATCACATTTTTCTAGAAGCCAGAGTAGAGTACGCTCACAAGCTCATGCTTGTCAAATTAATGATGGCAAGGTTAATAATGACAATAACGAGAATAATAATCACGCCAATGCGTGTAATGTTGATCTTGATAATAGTGGCAATTGCCCAGAATGTATGATGCTATATCAACCTGGGTCTACTCCACGATTGCGATGTGGACATGCCGCCGCCAACACCGTTATTCAGGTTAATAACATCCCAAAGAATGATTCTGCGATTTACAGGGTACAAAGAAGAGTGGACTGATTGTCAGAGACAGTACTACAGAGAAATGGATTGTCTACCATCGATAGTGACAGGGGTGCTTTGCGACAACCTGGAAACCAAAAAAAGTATGTCAATATATCTACACATGATAACAAAACGAAAGTCTCTTTTCGAGGGAGTTATAATTTCCCTCCAGTCAGTGCTTCATATTGTAAGCAGGGTTTTTATGCTGATGCATAGAGCCGACATGCCATGGACAGTAATATTGATATGTCGGATCGTTGTATGTCTAGTAAGAAGAAAGAGTTATTTGATAAACCTGATCACTATAACGTGTGTCGTAAAAGGGTAGAGATATATGATAAGATTGACACACATTTGACTGATAATAATAATGTTAATTCTTCTGTTAATGAGGTAGATCCTGCTGAACCTATTGTTACATTGGGTACGACATGCACAAAGACTGCATGCTCTTGTAAGATCCATGATATTGAAGATACTCATACACGTCAGTCCAATACGACACGTAATGAAGCGACTGAGGGCAATTCTCTTCAGTCAATTATAGTAGGGCACAATTTTTGTATCCCACTTCGTTCTTGTCGAAGTTCTTCTCGTGGTGAAAGACCACACACACCCGCACATTGCAGGTGCGAAATATACCACATCGCACAATCTGGTGCGCACGTGCACATTTTCTGCACACGGCTGATGTTTTTTGTACGCATCTATTTCCTGTGCGTAATTCTATGCGCATTTGTTTACTTTTGTAATAATCTCGATGCGTACGAAGCTATCAGACTTACGAATGGGTCTTCTTGTTTGCATTATTGTCTAGATGTTAGATTGGTGCACGATTCAGCACCACACATAACATAGCTGCGCGTCTGGTTACATCCTTCCGGATGCTGACTTCATATATTCAGCAATATATTCTGGTAAGTCATTTTTATTACGTTTTCTTTGGGGAGTTGGTACTTTCTTAGTCATTCTTTTCGTTGCAACTTTCATATTGGTATAGACTTCGGAACTGTGTCTTTCACACCTCGTGGTTTTTCCAGAGGTGTATCTGTCTATTCCTACAAATAAGAAGCAAGTAAGAAGATTGCTAGGTCTTGTTACCTTCTATCATAGGTGTATACCGAAGTTTTCTTCTGTGACTTATGTCCTATCTGCTCTAAGAAAGGTATGCCTGACTAGATAGAATGGAACGAAGAAGTGACCATGCTTTACATAACATAAAATCACACATTTCAAAAAGTCTTATATTACGACTACCAGACTTACGACGAAATTTTCTCGTTGTAACAGATTGCATCAATAAATGGTATAGTGTTGAAGGACTTTCGTGTGTGGTTACTGGTTGTGTTGCTTGAATTCTGATCGTGCTAATATTCGTACGCGAATGGGGTGAACCTCACCGTTGGGTTGTCGTAATGCCTGAACTTGGCATCAAGATGTAAACAACTGTTCATCTTATTAACTCAGCAACTTGATATAAAATACATAATTCATAAGATTGAATGGTGTAACGTGATTCAATCAATAATGCCTCCGGTTCGAGTCCTTCACAATTTAATATGGATTACACACATACATAAACAGTTCAATTCACACATGAGGTACATGCATCAATCAATCAATAGCGTAGACTGCTGTTTTACGTGTCAATGTCCGTTTAAGGATACAATGCAGTAACTGTCGTCAGAACATCACAGCTATATGCACGCGCAGATAGAATGGCTACCTGCCGACAGTGAGACTGTGAGTCTAATTACTTCGTATAAAGTAGACGATTATCTTTCTCCTTCCAAGGATTTAGTTAATCACTAACCTCCATAAGTTTCCTCTCATGTAGAGTTCTAGGACTGACCCTGGTCCATCATAATGCACATATAAATGGCTATATCATGCCATTGAATTGGAAGGTTAACAAAACGCAGCTATTCAGCTTGGCGGTCAAGTAACAAAGGGTAGCGTCTCCTAGTTACCGACTGTGTCCCAAACAACGCTAGACACGTCATAATCGATCGTGTATGGAGCGTTCAATAATTGAAACATCTATCGCAATATATTAAATGTCTTAACCTTTACATTTGCACGTCCGCTAACCTTTAGCAGACGGCGTTAATATCATATACCGTAACAATTCCCTGTACACCGGGGAAAAAAAAATCGATAGATTTTTTTTCAAGATCTATCCGACTTAACAATTTTTCAAAAAAAAAAATTTAACACAATCGTGACATATGGCCGACGATGTTCTGAGTAGAACCGTGTCGCGGTCATGTCAACTAACTATTTGTCATAGTCATCTAACATTAATCACATTATATATCAATATTATACATATTATTATATCAACTAAATAAAATGTCCAATGTTAATAGTGAATGATAGAATTAAATTAAAGTAAGGTCTGTCGTATTAGTATGTCATATAGGAATTAATTTGACTAATTAAAATTAAATTAATTAATTAAACTAAGAGTTAAATTATTAAGATTCTAATGTAACGCGATGTTATGAGAGAAGAAAAGACAAAATAAGTGAGAAGAAATAGAAAGAAATTCGAATATAAGTTTAACTTAATTGGGTGTGTTAAGTGTTAGTGAATAATAACTATCTAATTTAACTAACTAAATAACGTATAGGTACATTAAAAAAAATATTAATCTAATACTTGTGTGAGATTTATTTTCTCTTTTCATAATTTCTTCTTTTTATATTTCGTTCTCTTTTTTTGTTCTTTCATTTCATTTTTTTCTCACATTTCATTTTATTGATAATAATTCAATTAAGAAGTTAAGTTAACTAATTAATTAGTATAGGATATGATGATCCATCCGTAGTCTTGATCCTGATGAATTCTTTTAGGCAAAAATGTTCAAACGTTTACGTTGGAAAGAAATGTCATTTATCCCAGCATCCAAGAATTAAGTGCACATAGGATAATAAGTTCGACTTGTCGTCAGATATTGTTCCATGATTGTTCAACGAATATTCATATATTGTGTATGGACGTTAGACGAAGTTTCAATGTCAATATGTATACCTTGATTGTCTTTAGTTCAATTCTGTGATGCATATAGTGTTTATAAAGATTAAATTGAAGGCAAGGTTAGTTCCCTTATAGTTGATACTTCGTTATATCCAATGTAGTGATGATTGACGTAGTTTAGGAATGTCAATGTTGATCATTCGTCGTCAATAGGATTACGTGACAACGCATCCGTCACAATATTTTCAGTGCCAGGAATATGTTCAATGGAGAATTCAAATGGCTGTAGGATGATAGCATATCTGGCGAGTTTTTGGCTTTTGTGATTAGATCAACGCAAAGATGCTACAGCCCGTTGATCAGTTTCAAGTTTAGTTATTCCCCATATCACTGATAAAAGTTCCTTGTCCACTGTGGAATACTTTGTTTCTGCCGGCTTTAGCTTTCTTGAAATATATAAGGTAGGATGTAGAACGCCATCATGGTTCTGGAGCAGGCATGCACCAATGCCGTAGTTACTAGCATCTGTTCGTAAGAAAAATCTTTTGGAAGCATCGGGAAGTCTTAAAATTGGTTCATGCGAGAACAAATTTATAATTTTGTTGAAAGTTTCATTGCATATACCAGTCCATGTCACCTTCACCGGCATGTCTTTTTTTAACAATGAAGACAATACAGCCGTGATGGATGACAAGTTTGGTATGAATCTACTGTAATATTGAACAAGTCCTAACAAACTCCTGACCTGTTTCTTCGTCTGAGGAACTGCTATGTTTAGAATTTTGGAGACTGTACTAGGTAACGTTCGGATATATCCCGATCCAATGATATGTCCCAAAAAGGTTATCTCATTACACGCGATTTGAACCTTTGTAGGTTTAGCAGTTAGATGATAATTCCTTAGAGTGTCGAAAACATATCTAAGTCCCGAAACATGTTCCTCAAACGACGAACTAAACAAGCATATGTCGTCAATATATGTAATAACGTCTGGTCTACCTGATAAAATTTGTCGCATCAGGCGAATGAAGGTAGCTGGCGCATTAACAAGCCCAAAAGGCATCACATTCCACTGGTATAGACCTTGTGGAGTGGAAAATGCGGTGTAGTACTTAGCCTTTTCGGTCAGTGGTATCTGCCAATAACCTTTAGTTAAGTCTATCTTACTAAATATAGTTGCGTTGGATAGACGTGGCAGTAAGTCGTCGATAAGTGGATGTGGTTCGCTGTCAACTATAGTCTTAGCATTTAATTTTCTATAGTCAACACATAGTCTGATGTTATTGTCCTTCTTCCGGACAATCACTAATGGAGAAGAGAATGATTCCCAGAGACAACATCTGTTCAAGTTCCTTAGTAGTTTTAGCAAGGAAATGTAAAGGAACCGAATAGGGATGTACACGAATAGGTGTATCATCATTGAGAGTAATGTCATGACTGATAGCCGATGTGCGACCCGGGACGTCGGTCAACACATCTGGATAAGATTGTAATAGATTAGCAATCTGTAGACGCTGTTGCGGTGTAACCGTTGAAGAGATGGTTACATCCCGCCAAGATTCAGTAGGTTGAACTACTGGTACCGGTAACGGTAACTGTACCTCAGGAAAAGAAGATTCTTCTTCCTGGATGACAGATAAGTTGGAATAATAACAAGTAGATACTGTGTTGTCATCTAGTTCATGAAAAATTGACTGTAAGTGTTCAGGACGTGTATGAAATTGCTTGAGCATGTTAATATGAAATATCTTTTTGTGTCCCTTGATATCTAAGACGTAATCAACGTCGGAAATTTTATCAATGACTTTGTAAGGACCATTCCAAGATATCAATAATTTATTGTTATTGTGAGGAAGTAACACATAAGCCTCATCGCCTGGGAATAATTGGCGTAATCGTCGAGACCTATTTTGTAGAGATCGAGCCTTAGCTTTTGCAGCCTCAGAAGAAGCTGTTGCCAACTGGCAAGACTCAATAATGTTCTTCCGAAGATTAATCACATACTCGTAAGATGACTGAGTGTCCTGAGTCATCTCCTCGTCTATTAAATGTATTGCGTATGTTCGCAATGAATCCTGCAAAATCTTTTGGAGATTCAGGTAAAATTTCCTTAAATTTCAACCTACAGTGTTCCTCGTCCAGGTGAAACCTTCGTAAAAGCAAGGACTTAATAGCACCGTAGTTATTTGCTATTGATGGGTCAGCATTTTGAGAAGCCGTCAATGGTTCTCCAACCAAGAATTCATTTAACTTGAGTACCCATGACTCTTCAGGCAAATGATTTGTTTTGCAGGTCTGTTCAAAACGTGACAGGAACGATGAAAGGTCGTCCACGTTTAAGTTGAGAGTGGGTAATTTAAAGTTGTAGAAATGTTTAGTTTGGCTGGATGACGATCCATTTTGTGCGTTATTATTCTGGTTTGCATCAGCACTTTGTGCTTGTAATCTTGCTGTCTCCAATTTAATACGCGCCAATTCCATTTCTTGTTGTAAAATAATTTCCTCTCGTTTCAATTTATTCTCTTCTTCCTGTTGAGCAATTTCTCTTAATCTATTTTCCTTGGCAATTTGCTTCATCTCACGTTCTGCTTCCTTTCTTTCACGTTCCTCCTCCTCTTTCTTTAATGCAATCTTTTGTTCCTCTATTTCTGCTTTATGTTTTTCCAGTTCTGCCTCAGCAAACTGACGAAGTTCTTGAGATTTATAACCATATTCTTTACCAATTTTAACGAAATGGTCTATAGTAAGCATTTTGACTTTTATCTGGTAAGTAATTATTGATAATTACTGATTAAAATAGTCAATAGTAGCTTCAGAGTAATTATTATACTTACTCAACTTAGGAATATTCAATATAAATAATCACAATAGTACTGAACTCTAATGTCTAAGTTCAACTAATAGACAATATTTTGTAACAATATTGTATCTAAGTACTAACTATATCATAAATAGTTATGATATCTGTTAACTATAATGTAATTACATCACACAATTAATCTCAATATCCAATGATGTTGGGTATGATTCCTAGTAATTATATTGTTCAATGTACTAAGTCACTCTCTTAGTACCAGAAAAGTATATTAAATAATATACAATGGGTCTATTACCTCAAAGGTAGACTATAAGATTATTTTATTTGGTCAATATATATATTATATTATTATGCCCTAGGCATCTCTTATAAATTGCAGTGCTAATTTCTTGGACTATCACTGCATAATTATGCAATGTCCCATATTAACCTTAAATGTCAGAAAAAATTAATTAAATTAAATTACAAGTGTATTATTGAATATAATGTTATATTATTAATGTAGCATTTAATATATATCATGAGGACAAACAAAACAATGATGCAACTAAAGGGTACAAACAATGTCAAGACGCAAACAAGACATTTTCACAATTAAAAATGAATTTATGAACTAAATAAAACAAGCGGAAGTGTCACACGGAAAACGAAGGGTCAAAGATTGACCCGAGGTCAACTTAATATGCAAAGTACACAAAAAAATGACTGCAAAAAATGATGACATCACAGGACTCATAACGGACGAAAATTTAACAATCATAAAATAAATTGATAGTAAGAGTAGACTGGACGAAATAGTTAACGAACATGATACAAAACTGAATAAAATTGTGAACTGAGTACGAATAAAATACACCAGTTATCTACGGAACGGTACAGCTAACACAAATCGTCAAACGACAGCAGATTTGGACAGACAGTCCAATGGCAAACCTCAATGGGGCTTCCAAAAGTGCAATCGTTTAACTGCCCTAAGACCGACTGAAATCTAGGTGGTCAGCTGTTCGCGACATTCCCCAGAGATTTCAGTTCCCTCCAACCGGCCCACTAATTAACAACACATTAAAACAACCCAAAATTACATGAAACACATTAAGAAAAGACATGCCTATGCAGGCAAAAGGCATGGACTCAGTATTACTGTTTGCAATGACGACAGTGTAAACAGCTAGACTTATCTTTTCCGTTGCTTAGATCAGTGCTAGAGGTCGTCAACAGCTAGGCTAATGCCCCTGACTGTCTGCTCCTGTAGTCCATATCGTGTGTTTGCTTCAATGGCTCATATTTCCCCTGGTTAGGCTTAGAAACGGCTTTGGTCTCTCCGACAGTTCACCTACACGACTTTCGGTGACGTCACGTTGTTAGGCATTATAATGAGTACTGCGTCATCTTCGACTGGATCATGTGATCGAAAATTGATCGTAAATATTTGTGGTTAACATGTGCGTAAGGAACAGAAGTTTGTTTCTTTTTTCTGTCGTTCCCCACACTGGCCACCACTTTTGTTGAAGGACTTTCGTGTGTGGTTACTGGTTGTGTTGCTTGAATTCTGATCGTGCTAATATTCGTACGCGAATGGATTGAACCTCACCGTTGGGTTGTCGTAATGCCTGAACTTGGCATCAAGATGTAAACAACTGTTCATCTTATTAACTCAGCAACTTGATATAAAATACATAATTCATAAGACTGAATGGTGTAACGTGATTCAATCAATAATGCCTCCGGTTCGAGTCCTTCACAATTTAATATGGATTACACACATACATAAACAGTTCAATTCACACATGAGGTACATGCATCAATCAATCAATAGCGTAGACTGCTGTTTTACGTGTCAATGTCCGTTTAAGGATACAATGCAGTAATTGTCGTCAGAACATCACAGCTATATGCACGCGCAGATAGAATGGCTACCTGCCGACAGTGAGACTGTGAGTCTAATTACTTCGTATAAAGTAGACGATTATCTTTCTCCTTCCAAGGATTTAGTTAATCACTAACCTCCATAAGTTTCCTCTCATGTAGAGTTCTAGGACTGACCCTGGTCCATCATAATGCACATATAAATGGCTATATCATGCCATTGAATTGGAAGGTTAACAAAACGCAGCTATTCAGCTTGGCGGTCAAGTAACAAAGAGTAGCGTCTCCTAGTTACCGACTGTGTCCCAAACAACGCTAGACACGTCATAATCGATCGTGTATGGAGCGTTCAATAATTGAAACATCTATCGCAATATATTAAATGTCTTAACCTTTACATTTGCACGTCCGCTAACCTTTAGCAGACGGCGTTAATATCATATACCGTAACACATAGGTGGATGTCTGGTACTTTGATGGCGAGTACCATCCTGTTTTTACTTGAGCAGAACATTATCTGATGCTGAGTCCAGGTACTCTTTGGTTGAGAGAGAGAGTTGTTGGCCATAGTGTGGACGTTACATAAGTTACAGAAGCTCCTGGTAGGTACTCATTTCACGTTACATACCAACCAAAGATCACTCACGTATCTACAGACGTTTAAATCGTCTAATGCACGTCTTACCAGGTGGTCATTGCAAATACAAACTTTCGATTTCGACGTTCTCCCGATAGCGGGAAAGGACAATGTCCTGGCGGACACCCTATCTAGGGTTATGTAATGTTAACGTTATGTAATGATACCTTACATATTTCTCGTGGAACAATCTTGATAATGAGTGGTGTTTTGTCACAATGGACACTATAGAGAGTATAGATCGCTATGCGAGCATAGACCACGTTTTTCTACAGTGAAAAACTGATCACATTTATGAGAAAGTTTGCATATATTTATTTATTAATTTATATACATACCGGTATATATAATTTTTTTGTCGTTTCTTCTTCAATCGTTCATTTGTCATATCCATGTCTCAAAACTAGCATTACTATTTTCCTTCTAATTAACATGGTTGCAATCTATGTCTATATCAATTTATTTGTTTGTGTGTACTCATGAGTTGGATTAGCGGTGATCTTAACAATTTGGTTCAGCTTCTTCTGGAGATTGCCTGTCTGAAAACTTGGTTTTCAGTCGATCGCGGAGGGGGGGTGGTGGGGGGGGGGGGGGGGGGGGGGGGTAATGTGGCGTTGGCTATTGCATGCCACATGTCAGAGAATGACCAAGAGTATGGTGCTGGTAAGCGCGGCACGATTAAGAACTGTGACTTTGTGTACTTCGCACATGACGTAAAGATGTTTGGGATAGAATCAGAAGAGAGTTGATGTTTACCCTGTTAGGGTCATATGTGTATGCTGCCTAGCTGGTAGTTCTTTGGAACATGTTCAATGGGAAATGTTTTATAATAACTCGATGTGTTCAGATTTTAAGTATATGGAGAAAAGTGGATCATGTGATACTGTTATTGGAATAATAGAATGCGTATCTTGGAAAATGTCTTACATAGAATGCCGTGCTGTTGTCTTGTGAAAACTGTGGAATAAACATAATTAAATGTTGGACATGCGTCGTCACAATGATAAATATTGGCTGGTTGAAGAGCCTTTATGATTAACGTTAACAGACGTTATTACTGGGACAAACTTCTTTATTAACCATAGACGAAAATGAGATTAATAGATACGCGGATACAATGTTACGTGTGGATTTGTGACGCCACACAAATTTAACTATTAATTACTTTGAAACAAATGTAAATATATATGACTGGTGATTATGAAAAATAATTAGGTTTCTTCACCGAAAAGTCTTTAGGCTTGATGAATTTAGCAAAATAAAGTTCGGCTGTTTTTGGCTTGTTGAAATTGTGACTTGGCAAAATGCTGAAGTGTTGATGCTGCTTTACCGTAGATTCGTGTATGTGGTGAAGGGCACGTTTCCAGAAAAGTTCTGGAAGTAACCTTTCCAGGTCAAGGCAAGAATCTTCAGGTGTAATTTTACAGCAAATGGTCTCTCTGGGTCGTACCGCAATTAGTCGGGTCCCCTCGTACAGGTACCACATACTCAATAATTGATAAATCTTTGACTTCTTCCTCAATAGAATAGCCTTGGCAATATAACACAGATGCCTCGAACACACGTCTGGTGTAATATTTCTATTTCAAAATCCTTCTGTGACTTGTGAGTGATCCTATATAATTCCGGGTTCCGTATTAATATTGACGAGTTTTTTACTGATGTACAGAGATGCTCTTCATACGTTTTGTCCGGTCCTATAAATTCAGAATCCAGCTCTATTCTTTTCTGTGGCAAGATCCAAGCTGTCTATGTTGACGTTTTCTGAAATGCAGTGCCGTCGAGTCAAACCTTTTCTACGTTATATCGTAGGTTCCTGGCCCACGCTTCCACCTTGCGTTTTTGAAAAGGTTCCTGTCATGGCACGGTTTACTGCCGTTTCGACTTGTATGTTGGGCCGTAAACAAAACTCGATATGCTTGAGTTCCGGTGTAAACAACCCGTCATGTGATGTTCGTGACGAGGTTTAATTTTGCCGCAAAAGAAGGTAAAATTTATTGGAGTCTTAGTAGCCGTCTGGTAGAGACGTGTTTTTTGGAGAGACGGTTTTTATACCATATTTTTTCGGTCTATGACGGGACATTGAGTAGTTGCCATTGTTAATTTAGTCCTGGTGTGTTGGTTTCTTCTGATGTAGAACTATTTTGCTCTAAGAAGTTGTCAGCTGTATTCGCTGTTATTTTTTTCAGTTTGCTACACATTTGGCTATGTATGTGGAGAAGTGGGGATCACTCAGCGCCTTCGAGGAATCGTACGAAGGGCTCCAATTGATGATTATTGTAGAGCACTTCAAGGACTTGCTCAACCCTGATAAGAGAAGGTTCCTGGCGGAGCACGGTGGCCGAAACTCCTGATCAGGTGGTAATGTTTGCTGATCGATACCAGAGCGCACAGTCGGAAGTGAACCAGTCAAATAGGCGCCCACACGTTAGTCACCCCAAACGAGAGAAGCGCCTCTTCACTGACTCCAAGAGTGCGACAAACACCTCACACAACACGGCACAACAGCAACAACAACAACCACAGGACTACTATATTAGAAATAGAGCAATTCAGCCCAGGGAACTGGAAGACGACATTGTAAATCGTGCAAAACCGATACACATTTTATATCGGACTGTAAGCGGCCAAAAACCGGCCCTTTTAATGTCGCATGCCTGATCAGGGGACCGACAGGGAACCATGACCCCGGCATATAAACAGAATCCCAGCCACCCGTCTTTTACTGAGCAAGTAACCGTTTGTAACCACACCATAAGGTTCTTATATGATTCGGGCTTACAATATTCAGCTCTAGTTTGGTGAAGGCCAACCAAAACACTGGTGAAACTGTAGAACTACAGGGCCCCGGATGAGTATAAAACCTATGCTTCTTCATTTGCGGAAATTGATGTTTCAACCCGATATGTATGGGGCAAAATCAATGCGGCTTTTGTAGACGAACTAGTCAACCCTCTCATTTTAGGGAGGAAATATGACTTCCTTGGGTATCCTTCGCAGAAACCCAGGTCGACACAAGAGAGGGAGATAACACAGGACACGCCCCAGCGACACAAGAGTTGTCATCTCTCACCAGCTCGAATATTTCGGAGCTGAAGCACACACAAAGGGCCGATAAAACTCTAAAGTCTTTCTTTTCAAAGTTGTATGGCAATTACTCCCATACTCCTAAAGGAGCATTTTACAGGTATAAAGGTTTGGTTTATAGACACGTGGGGAATAAGAAGCAGTTAGTTGTCCTCCTCATATCGCACTCTCATAATGCAGGAAATGCTTTCCACAATGCCCACATCCCATTAGATGTTCGTTTGCCCTGGTAAAACAGGTCTTTTTGAACTACTTTAGGCCAAGTTTGAGACACGATATTCGACAGTTTGTGCGAGATTGTTCTGTTCGCAATAACTTGGACAACCAGAAGGGCGAAACTAGGAAGAAAGAGTTTGAGCAGAGTATCCAACACCCAACATTGGATAACAAGTTCTCAAACTACATATTTATGTGTAGTAAAGCAGAGTTACGCCAAACGCAGAAGGACAACATTACCCTATCGCCGTACTCTGAATATAGTCAGATCAAGATAACCCATGCTTCGGTGGAACTTTCCACAAAAAGGATGGAATTATTTATCGACTGACGAGGCGGGGAAAGCAACTCATGGTGCCTCTCCCCTTAAGACCCACCGTTATGAAAGCAGCATGTCTATGCTCATCGGGGAAACATGTTCCCGTGGGAACCACTATGAGTAATCTTCAAGAGATTTACTTTTGGCCCAAACGATGGGAGACGTGCGCCAGTTTGTGCTAAAGTGTACACATTGCCTATTGAGCAATTGAAACGTTCACCAACGGTATAATGAGGAGAAGAAAACTGTCACCCAGAACAGTAGTAGAGAAAGACACACGCCACGTAAAAATGCACGCTCTCACTTGGATATTTAATAAAACATCTTAGGTGATGGGGTATCTGTGACGAAATCAGTCGCGCCCTTTTTTACTTTCATTCAATCCTGCAGTATCACTTCATTTCTTAATTTTTCTCACCTTTTAGAGTTGTTAACCTCTATTCACACTGCAATAATGTTATTTCAAGGCTGAATTGAATATCTTGAGGATTAATTGTAATCTCTTAAGTGGTCTAGCCATCTTGAATGCAGAAGGTAAACATGAAGAGCAATAGTTACTTTGTCATTACTCATTTCCAGCCAAGACCGAGTGATCACCTAGAACTCGAGGTTTATCACCGCACCTTCCAACACCCTGGGCAGAAAGAAAAAATGACGGCCAGGTGTGTCGTCGAATAATGTTTGTGCGCCGGGCTGTATCAGCAATTATCTGTCTCGTGAACGATTTGAGTGCGTGGTTGATAATCGGCCTATCTCGTTAGCTCAGACATTTTCTGTGTAATAAATACAGATAAAATACGTCTGAGATATTATCAGCCGACAATCATTGAGGGATGGGTTCATATATTTGTGTGTGAGTTTGCATAAAGATGCAAACGGAAGTATTACTGTCTTATTAGAATTAAGTCACGCGATGAAATTTTAAAAAGTAATATTTTAAAATTCGCGGGTGAAATTAAATTAAACACCCCTACCCAGATAGTCCAGAGCTCACCATTGGCTTACTTTGAGAGCCGTAATAGACTTTGACTTACATGGAAAATTTGTCGAAAGAATATACAATCTGTTATTTGAACTGAGAATTTGAAATATAATCTAGCGAAATCGGAGTCACAGACTGCATCGCAACGTCAAGCTAGCAATTTACCAGAGCCAGAAAGAGAAGGATCGGACTAAGGATTCCAAAATTATAAGTGACAGATCGAAGTATTTGGGCAACTTTAAAACTTAAAAAAGCAAACCTGCATTTTTTAAATACACAGACTGGAAACTTAAAGGACCAGGATCGAAGTATTTGGGCAACTTTAAAACTTAAAAAGTAAACCCACATTTTAAATATAAAGACTGGAGACCTAATGAATCCGATCACCAGTCATAAGAGGAATATACAAAATTTCCGGATCAAGTGATTCAAAAGCATCATCAGTGCCGTGTCCATTCTAAACTGTGCCAGGAGATTGTGTTCCAAAAGTTACTTTGGGGTAAGTGTAAACAGTTATTTTACAAATGTGAATTTGACATGTTTTTCTTGCTAAGTGGTTGTATATGAGGCTGGCAACCTCAACATAAGCAAATAGTACATGCATAAACCACTACAGCAAGCGCTGGTGTTTGTTTTATGCTTATTCGCTCAGAAACGCTCCGACTGGAGCAGTGATGAGTGATGATTACATCACGTGCCTCAAGTGTATAGTATCATTTTGTGAGATATATGTACCTTGTTAAATGTAATTCAGGCAAATCGTTGCATTTCGCGCTGTTCGAAGCACATATTTTCCCAGTTTAATACCCAGAAGAATATTGGTGATTTATAATCATCTTCCTTGAGTTACGCTGTGCATATTCAAAAGAATATAATTATTCAGAGAGGCTAACGTTGGTGGGTGGACAGCAAGACAATGCGCCTGTTGATTTGCAGCCCACAAATGTACTTAGCAGAGGCATTTGTTCTTTTTATTTTTGTCTAAATTTCGTCGTACAGAGAGAGCTTCAAGACTGTTGCGTGCATATTTTGACGCACATATTACAAAAATCGATATGGCTATTTAATATGGGAAAAATATAGACATTCATTCATTTGTGTATGAAAATGCTGTCTATGGTAAAAGCGAGAGAATCCATGTTTGATTCACACTTTTGATTATAGGAGTAATCGTTCTGGATATTGATCCGGCGCAAGGATATTGCGCTTACGTTTGTACTTATTTTTTAGGGCCAGAAAATATATTAATTTGCTTATTGTGTTTATGGCCTGAATTCATATGTATTACATATTATTAGTACAAGTAGAATCAGTCCTATATTGTATATTTTGGATGGGTAGGAGGGACTAGATTCTTGTTATTCCGGTCTAGCGGAAGTATGAGTTGTCTTGACAAGTCGTGATGAGTTCCGATGTACCGTGATAATGGCGGGTACGCACTTTTCAAAGGGCTGGTAGATTCTTAAGGAAATATGATTCATGAAGTGGTTTTCTTCTAAAGGAGATGGTATCTCTACTATAGTTTATGTTAGAGACTCTCCTAAGGTACGGTACAATGTATAATTCGGACTCCATGTATTGCCAGACCCTATTTTGATGATCTCATGTCGATTCGACCTAGATGGAACATTGTGCTTCGTATCGCTAGGGTCGTGTTTTGTATCGACGAAGATGACAGACTTTCCTGCAGCGGTTATGGCTACGTGAATTAACCTGATCACCGTAGAGCTGTATGGAAACATTTATGAAATCATTTATATACCCATTATAAATTAACTCTGGCTTATATTCTCCTTCCTATGAATGAGTGAACGACAACTCAGGGAGGCAGCCATGTTAGATTTCGGTCATCATATGTTTTGATCACTGCCAAGAGAACAGATTATTTATCCTATTATCGGACAGTGACAGGGAGATCTCAATCTTGCTAGAAACCCCCTTTCGTGGTTTCATAATATATACTACAAACTATGGACGTCAAGTAACTTTAGTTATTTATCGATCTGCCTTCACTGACGCGTTTAGTCAGATAGGGGGATGCGGCCATAATGTATCATGACATTGAACTTTTGATGTACTGCCCATTATTTCTGAATGTGTCATGACTTCAGATCTGCTATGTATACCTACAAATTGATATGTCAACATACCATGATGTACTCGTATGTCCCAGTGTGTACGTCTGAATAAATTGAGTAAACAAAGATTCCAGCAGTCTGCATTGGTGCCTTGTAGACACAAGTGTATGAGTGGTTATATTGGTCAGCACACGAACAGTACACCATTCGCGGTAATCACACTCTACACTTCTACTTCATACATACACCATCCTGCGTCGGTTGGAGTGACCAAGTTTAGGGCCTGCTTCCCCTGGAGCCTTTGCCTTCCCTAACTCAGGACTAGGGTGAGTTACCCATTTACAGCTGGGTAGACTGGAGCATGCCTGATCTCAACAACACACCACTCTTCCTTACAGAGCATACAGACTGACACTTTACAGAGTGGAAAGAAGAAAAGAAACTTTACAGTGGCGAGCCAGATTCCTGGGTCCAGCTTACGCAGTTTTGTGTTGAGAATCACAGTTTACAGCTGAAAGAACATTTGTTTGACCACATCAACACCAGTAGGACAGCTATACAGTCGATGTCAGCTTGACCTGTATTACCGATAGGATGCTGTATCTAGGTCAGCGCTTGTTGACAGTTTTTCGCTGTACAGACAGTATTACACAGGACAGTGGTATCAAGTGTAGAAAATATCTGGAGCAGTATTGTTGACATTTCTCAACGTACAGAAGAATCACAGTGTTGTTGAACATAAAGTGCATAGTTCATCGTTGGATCTTCATATGCTCAACAGAGAAAAATTGACAGTGTAATAGTTTAAAATTAAATCTATTACTGAATAAAGTGGCAAGTTATTAGTATTAAAATAAACTGTGCCTGCTTTACAACACTATACCTGCAACACATTCCATTCATGACATAAATTATATTGTATGCTATATGCTATTTATGCTTACATGTTATTTGTTATGTATTAAATTAGTTTATGTTCTGTGTGACTAGTACAAGGTATGCCGAGTGACATTGGTCTGGTACTAGTATTCTATAGGTACACATTTTCTTAATTGGAAATTTGTTAGCAACAATTTGCTGCTATTTCTGTTAGTTGTGATGAGGTGTTCTTTTCTTCGTTGTTTTTGTTAATAATTTTGTGTTCCTTAGTTTTGTTTGATTTGTTTGTATAATTGTAGGTCTCATCTTTCCTTTCATTTCAGTTTTTTACACCCTTATGTTTATACACTGTGGCGTTATTTGTCTTGTTATCTTATTGCAGTTATCATCACGGTTTCTGTGATCATTTTTTTTCATTTCTCCTATTTAATTTAATTTGATCTCTGCAAATGTGTTCATATTGTCTTTTCTTGTTTGTCCTTTGTAATGTCTTTAGTTGACATATGACGTATAGTGGTATACACTGATAGTATAGTACAGATCAGTACTTTATGATTGTTATTGTTATAAAACAAAATGTACAAGACCTTTGTAAGGCTTGTCTCCCAAAGTGATTGGTAAAGGGAAATATTTTTTCCACAGGTACTCAAGTGATCTTTGATTACATTGAGGTATACAAGACCTTTGTAAGGCTTGTCCCCACAGTATTTGAGATACAGTTATTGTTGTCCACAGGTACTCAAGTTATCATTGGTTATTATAAACCATACAAGTTTGGACTAAGACTAAGTCTATGGTATAGACTTGTCTCCCATTAAAGTGAAATAGGGTAATTTATTTACTTTTTCAGGTTTCTGATTTAAGAAGACAATATGTCTACATTAGATTATTTCATTGCACAAGGAAAATCTCTTGATAAGACTGGAAAAGACTTAGAACAATGGGCTGTTGCTCAATATGACAAAGCATTAGCTGCAGAAGAGAAAAAAACTGCTGCTGCTGTTGAAGAAAGAAAAGCTGCTGCTGAGGAAAAAAAAGCTGCGGCTGAGGAGAGAAAACTTCAAATAGAAGAAAAAAAAGCTGCTGCAGAAGAAAGGAAAGCTCTAGCTGAAGAAAAAAGATTAGAAAAAGAAGCTGATACTGCTGCTGAACTTAAGAAATTGCAGATGCAAGTGGAGGAAAGGAGATTTGAGGC
Source organism: Oreohelix idahoensis (assembly GCA_024509875.1). Lineage (NCBI taxonomy): Eukaryota > Metazoa > Mollusca > Gastropoda > Stylommatophora > Oreohelicidae > Oreohelix > Oreohelix idahoensis. Next base: position 134,924 of record JAMPIV010020214.1, on the reverse strand, counting down.
AGAACAGAAGAAATTAGAAGCTGATGCAGAGCAGAAAAAATTAGAAGTTGCTGCAGAACAGAAAAAATTAGAAGTTGCTGCAGAACAGAAAAAATTAGAAGTTGCTGCAGAACAGAAGAAATTAGAAGCTGCTGCAGAACAGAAAAAATTAGAAGCTGCTGCAGAACAGAGAAGATTAGATAGAGAAGCTGAAGAGAGAAAAGCAATAAGAGAACATGAGTTTGAATTAGAGAAATTAAAATTGACATGTATGAGTAATGTTAATCAGGCATCTGGTGGTAATGGTAAACCCTTTGTGTACAAGGTCAAGGTACCAGCGTTTAACCCTACCAGTGATGACATAACATTTTGGCTTTCTAGATTTGAACGGGCTTGTCGATCTCATAATGTTGACAAATCACAGTATGTGAATCAGTTGTCTGAAAATCTAAAAGGGGAGTCTCTGAGTAAGTTATATTTTGTTGAAGAGGCCGACAAAGATAATTATGATGCTGTTAGGGCAGCTTTGATAAAGAGATATCAGCTGTCTGAGGAAGGTTATCGTCTTTTGTTTAAAACAATGAGACCTGAGGTAGGTGTAGAATTCTCAGATTTCATCTCAAAAGCACGAATTACACTTTCACGATGGATTGAATTATCCAAAACAGAGAAAACATTTGATGGTCTTACGGATTTATTGCTAAGAGACAAGGTCATGTCTTCTGTAAATAAATCATTCCTAGAGTTCTTACATGAGCGTAAACCTGGTACAATAAAGCAAATGGAAGAATATTGTGACCAGTATGCCACGGCACACCCTGACATGATTCTTAGTAACTCTAACATTAAAGAGAGTATGCCAGTTGCTTCGGCAACAGAATATAATCAGAATTACTCACACAAATTCCAAGGAGCTAAAAATAAATTTGATAAAAAGGTTAATTGGAATAAGTATCAAAACCAAGATAACCGCTCAAATCAGAGTTCTTCTTTGAAGAACTGGAATCGGGCTGATAGTCCTCGACACGCGAGGGGTACCCATAATGTTAGAAATTCTCGGAAAGGGAGTAGCTATAGGAACTACCCAAGTGCTTCATGGAGACAAAAAAACCAATATTACAGGGATACTCAATATAATGAGCATGATGATTATGATCATGAATATTATGATTCAAACCCAAATAGGGGTTATAACAGAGGCAATAATAATTATAGAGACAATTATAACCGAGGTAGATCACAACACAAAAGACATGGTAAATCTTATTACCAGGCTAACTCTGCACAACAGGAGTTCCACGACACCGATAATCAGAATAATGATAAAAAAGACTCCAACAGTGTAGCAAATTCCGCTTTCGATTTTGCTAGAGCATCTGAGTGTTCGCAATGCAAAACATTATTCGATCCAACCACAGTGTCTACTTTAAGCTGCGGTCACCCGCTTCCCGCTCTCCATGCGTCAATTGCGCATAATGGAAGGGGTGCTCTTGTCTTTAATAGGGGCCTAATAGATGGTACTCCGGTATCAATTCTTTTCGATTCGGGGTGCACTACCATTGGAGTGAGGCAATCACTCGTAAATCCTTCTCGAGCTACAGGCAATATAGTCAAATGTGTAACATTTGGTGGCACATTGGAGAAGTACTCCACTGCCATTATCAATATTGCTACGCCTTTCTTTACAGGAGAGGTGCAAGCATGTCTCTTGCCGAATCCGATCGCTGATCTTATCATCGGTCGCATTCATGGAGTGAAAGAATGCACTCCACAGCAAATTTCTAATTGGGAAAATGTTAATATGCAATCTGCTAATGCAGTAATCACTAGGGCTCAAGCTCTTAATATGCCACAATCTTCACATTCTGAAGATAATGATGCGCAGATCCAAGATGATCCCTTGGAGATTTCCCACGATTCCTTTATCAAACAGCAGGAAGATGATCCTACTCTAAAGAAATTCTTTACTCTGGCAACAAAAGGTGATCCGAATAAGGATACAAATCGTAAATCTTGGATTACGATGAAGAATGGCGTACTTGTACGTATGGTACAAGACTCCGCTAAGTCCATTCATTCTCAAATCCTTGTGCCTAAAAATATGAGAGTTAAAATCTTACAGCACGCTCATGATTCGCAGTGTGCTGGACATATGGGTTTTTCCCGTACTAAAGCTAGAGTTCTTCAATCTTTCTTTTGGCCTGCTGTGAATAAGGACATACGAATCTATTGTCGATCTTGTAAAGTATGTCAAGAGATTAAATCCAGAGGTCCACGCCATGATGCACCTATTCAGGCTGCAGACATTCCCATTCGGCCATTTCAAAAAATGGCGATAGACATCATTGGTCCATTTAAGATAAAGTCTGCTAGAGGACACCAATTTATTTTGACGTGTGTTGATATGTGCACACGTTGGCCGGAGGCTGTTCCTCTAAAGAGCATAACTACTGCTGATGTCGCAGATGCTCTTTGGTTAATATTTTCTCGTCTGGGGTTTCCAGCAGAAATATTATCCGACCATGGTACCCAACTCATATCGGATACCATGTCTCAAGTAATGTCGACTCTGAAGATAGAGAGATCGCTGAGTAGTATTTATCATCCTATGTCCAATGGGATGGTGGAACGTTTGAATAGAACTCTGAAAAACCTACTAGGTAAGATAACAGAAGATCATCCTCAGGATTGGGATAGGGTTTTACCCGCGGCTCTCTTTGCATATAGAGAGGTCGCCAACGAACATACAGGATTTTCTCCCTTTGAACTTGTCTTTGGCGCGAAACCGCGAGGTCCTATGTCCTTACTTCATGATCTTATAACTGCTGATAATATTGTCGATGACACAAAATCCTCTTATGAATATGTCATCGCACTTAGACACAAGATTATTGAAGCATGCAAATTGGCAACTGCTTCTTCTGAATTTGCGAAACAGAAGGCAAGGGAATTTGCCAATAAAAAGAGATGTTTGCGTCAACTTTGTCCAGGTGACAAAGCATTTGTCTTGCTACCTTGTAGGGAAAATAGACTTCTCATTTCTTGGAAAGGTCCGTACGATATAATATCAAAAGTTTCCGATGTTGACTATATCGTCGATATTGACGGGAAGCGTAAAACCTTCCACATCAACATGCTCACGGAATTCCATGAACGTCCTGATTATTTACAACCTGTTTTCCAGGCAACGGACGATTTTCCAGTCCAACATGGACAGTACTCATCTCTGTCAGTAATACAGGATGAGGAAACGAGTTTCTCGGATGTAAATTTACCTTTTCCAATGATTCCTCTTCACTCTAATGAATCATGGAAAGATGTTGCAATTTCTCCAGAATTATCTCCAGGAGAGCAGAAACAAGTTTCTACTATGTTAGAACAATTTCAGGATGTCCTTACTGACATTCCTGGTCAAACGGATGTCATTCAACATGACATTATTCTTACTGACCATAGTCCTATAAGAGTCAGACCGTATCCTATCCCGATACATTTTCAAGCACAGGTAGAGAAAGAGTTAGATGAGATGATAGAGTTAAAAATTATTGAACCATCCACATCAGCATATTCTTCGCCGATGGTTATAGTACGGAAAAAAGACAATAACATACGTCTTTGCGTGGATTATCGCAAATTGAATCAAGTGACTAAATTCGATGCTGAACCTATGCCTTTACTAGAAGAGCTACTTACGAGACTATCGAATTCTCACTTCTTTACTAAACTCGATTTGTCTAAGGGATATTGGCAAGTTCCACTATCCGAACACGCCAAACCGTTTACTGCTTTTTCGACGCCTAGGGGTCTATTCCAATGGAATTTCATGCCTTTCGGTCTTATGAACGCCCCTGCAACATTTGTACGCATGATGCGTCGAATCCTATCTCATCGCTCAGATGTCATTGCGTATCTTGATGACATCTGTCTTTTCAGTGATACTTGGAACGATCACTATAATGGTATAAATGAACTATTGTCTATCTTACGCGAGCATAACCTGACAGCGAAACCATCGAAAGCATGTATTGGTTTTAGCGAAATATCTTTCTTAGGACACCGTGTTGGTCATGGGTTCCTAAAAACAGAAGACCATAATACAAGTAAGATACTTAACATTTCTATTCCTAAGACTAAAAAGCAAGTACGAAGTCTCTTAGGTCTAATACAATTTTATGGACGATTCATCCCGAATCTGTCCTCCATTATGTCACCTCTTTCTTCCTTGCTAAAGAAAGGGTCTCCTAATGTAGTCCATTGGACTCAAGAATGTCAATCCTCTTTGGATAAGGTTAAAACTATGTTTTCTACTTCACCTATCCTAGTATTGCCTTCTAAGGATAAGACATTTATTCTTCGTAGTGACGCTTCATCCACCGGGATTGGAGCTGCACTAATGCAAGAGTACTCTGGAACTCTGCATCCTGTGATGTATATTTCTCGGAAATTAAATGCCGCAGAGAAGAATTACTCGGTCCTAGACCGTGAATTATTGGCTATGGTTTGGTCAATCCTTAAACTGCAAAGATTTCTTCTGGGCGCGCATTTCATTGTGGAAACTGACCAGAAAGCTCTTACGGCTATTCAGAGTAAAAATCTGAAGAGCGCGAGATCAACGCGATACGCGATTGCTCTACAGCCATTTCATTTTTCGGTGCGAGCTATCCGTGGGTCAGAAAATGTGATGGCAGATATTTTGTCTAGATGCCCACATGATTCATAACTGTTATACAACTTTGATACAGTTGTTTCTATGTTGAAATGTGTACACATATGTAATATATCATATATTGATTGTAACACTACTTAGCGGTTCATTGATATTTATTCACCGCTGATCTTTCAATGTTTTTCGTCTTTGATGATCATGATGTTAAGATATCTTAGATGAAATTTATGTATAAACTAATGTGGAAATTGTGTCATTGCTAATATTGTAGTATGCGTTGGTGACACCTCTCTGGAAATATTTATACTTAGAGAAGTACTTTCTCTAAGGTCATAAAACTTATGCTTATCATCTGCGCATTGTATTGGTGCGTTGTGAGCCTATTGTATGTTGCTCCTAGATGTATTTCAAAAAAAAATGTACCATTTTTTTTCCCGAGGGGTGTGGTAATCTGTTGCGTGCATATTTTGACGCACATATTACAAAAATCGATATGGCTATTTAATATGGGAAAAATATAGACATTCATTCATTTGTGTATGAAAATGCTGTCTATGGTAAAAGCGAGAGAATCCATGTTTGATTCACACTTTTGATTATAGGAGTAATCGTTCTGGATATTGATCCGGCGCAAGGATATTGCGCTTACGTTTGTACTTATTTTTTAGGGCCAGAAAATATATTAATTTGCTTATTGTGTTTATGGCCTGAATTCATATGTATTACATATTATTAGTACAAGTAGAATCAGTCCTATATTGTATATTTTGGATGGGTAGGAGGGACTAGATTCTTGTTATTCCGGTCTAGCGGAAGTATGAGTTGTCTTGACAAGTCGTGATGAGTTCCGATGTACCGTGATAATGGCGGGTACGCACTTTTCAAAGGGCTGGTAGATTCTTAAGGAAATATGATTCATGAAGTGGTTTTCTTCTAAAGGAGATGGTATCTCTACTATAGTTTATGTTAGAGACTCTCCTAAGGTACGGTACAATGTATAATTCGGACTCCATGTATTGCCAGACCCTATTTTGATGATCTCATGTCGATTCGACCTAGATGGAACATTGTGCTTCGTATCGCTAGGGTCGTGTTTTGTATCGACGAAGATGACAGACTTTCCTGCAGCGGTTATGGCTACGTGAATTAACCTGATCACCGTAGAGCTGTATGGAAACATTTATGAAATCATTTATATACCCATTATAAATTAACTCTGGCTTATATTCTCCTTCCTATGAATGAGTGAACGACAACTCAGGGAGGCAGCCATGTTAGATTTCGGTCATCATATGTTTTGATCACTGCCAAGAGAACAGATTATTTATCCTATTATCGGACAGTGACAGGGAGATCTCAATCTTGCTAGAAACCCCCCTTTCGTGGTTTCATAATATATACTACAAACTATGGACGTCAAGTAACTTTAGTTATTTATCGATCTGCCTTCACTGACGCGTTTAGTCAGATAGGGGGATGCGGCCTTAATATATCATGACATTGAACTTTTGATGTACTGCCCATTATTTCTGAATGTGTCATGACTTCAGATCTGCTATGTATACCTACAAATTGATATGTCAACATACCATGATGTACTCGTATGTCCCAGTGTGTACGTCTGAATAAATTGAGTAAACTAAGATTCCAGCAGTCTGCATTGGTGCCTTGTAGACACAAGTGTATGAGTGGTTATATTGGTCAGCACACGAACAGTACACCATTCGCGGTAATCACACTCTACACTTCTACTTCATACATACACCATCCTGCGTCGGTTGGAGTGACCAAGTTTAGGGCCTGCTTCCCCTGGAGCCTTTGCCTTCCCTAACTCAGGACTAGGGTGAGTTACCCATTTACAGCTGGGTAGACTGGAGCATGGCTGATCTCAACTACACACCACTCTTCCTTACAGAGCATGCAGAGTGACATTTTACAGAGTGGAAAGAAGAAAAGAAACTTTACAAAGACAAAAGTTCTATGCCATTTGTTGTGTGTTAGAAGTAGGGAATCAACACTGACCGCCTACATTGCACGAGTTGTGTGGAGAAAGACCCTCATCATAGAAGAATTGACGAAACCACTGCTACAGAAGTCATCAATTCTAAGCTAAGTGCTTACTAAAGGGCAACAGCAAAGAACAGTAACATTCCTCTATCAAGTCTCGATGAAGATAATACTTTCATCTAAAATTCACCATTATGTCATCTCTATTTTAACTTGTTAAAACTAATTGAGTATTAAATTTGTTACATATTATTTTAAAACAAAACAATTATTGTTGATACAGTTATTATAGGTATGAAAGCATACGGATGAGCAAGACTATTTAATATATATCCAGCTAGACGTATATTTACATCTATTGAGCTAATACTTATAAAAAGAATTTCGCTGGATTTACACCAGCTGGCGGCTTGAACGGGCTAAAAACTTTGCTTAAATCTTCATAAAAGGCGGCTGTCCGATATAAGTTAACATATGCCCTGCCAATGCATCATTGTTCGTGACTTCGGAAACATATTGTAAAACTTACTTGAGATAGAAGCGTCATTACCCTTCTATCTACATCTCTGCCAAGAGTAATCTTGTGCGAAGGTAGACACCTCTGACGACCCATTTTAAATACTCTTGAGTTTATGTCACAGGTGGACCACTACTGCTGAGCTAAGGGGAGGCAATCCGTGACATGCAAGATCTTGCAGTGGAAAATATATATATGACTCTAAACTTTTGTTATTCTTTTAAGGACAGCTCTCTATGAAGCAACAGTTCTCAGCTAAATTTCTACACGTCATGATGGTCACTATAATCAACTGAAGACCTATCATGGAGACTTTGTTCTTACTTCTGCCACACACTCATGACATATACCCCAGAGTGTTACTTCATATTTATAGTTTTACTCTAAATCCGTAGCAATGACTGTGTTTTGTCATGTGAGCAGATGACTTCCATTGTATCTCTTTTCACATCCTTCGTTTCCTTATTTCTTACTCAACTGACGTTAGATACGTTCTTTCCCCCAAGTCCATAAAGGCCACGAAACATCAATTGTTTGTAATTATTATCAAAGATATAAATAAGTAAATTAGTGAAAATGTATTTATTCTTTGAGCAATCTATGCATGTCATCTAAAGTTATTAGATCATCATATGTACAGTTTTCACGTTTATTAATAATCCACAAGTCATGTTAATCAATGTTAATTAATGTTAATCAAGCGGAGCCGCGGTAGCATAGTGGTTAGTGCACTGGCTTCCCAGCTCAGTGGTCTGGTTCGATTCCCAGATGATGTGGGATTTTTTTAGGCCGCAAACGGCTCCTGGGTCGACCCAGCCACAATTGGGTACCAGAGCAACCTCTGGGAAGGTTAAGACGGCCGGCGTGATGCTGACCACATCCCCCCTAGTGTGCCGGTGGTCAAGAAAATATGTGCCTAACACCATATTCCCAATATGCCTCAATGGGCGTGTAACGGTGATCAATGTTAATCAAGTACATTTTAAACCTGATACAATTCATTTTATAGAAGTAGAATCTGAATGTTTTAAACATCAAAACGTTAAAAAAATATAATTTTTAACTAAAACAATTTTATTTTAAAGTTTCTTTCCTGTAGTAAAGGAGGTAAAGAAAAGTGTAGTAAAAATGAATCTAATTTTACCTGCTGTACGACAAAAAAAAAGAAAAGAAAAGAATGATGCATATAATCATCAGCAGAAGAGAACAAGTGGCAATCGTTAGAGTTCGCACGGGCCACAACAGATTGGGATACCATCTGTAGTGGGTTTGATGGTATTGTATGGTGGTGATGGTACTACGTGTGATGCATGAGGTCAGCTGTGAAGGCTCCTGAGATAATAGGTAACTGTGAATTGTCAGAAGGCCCTTCTCGCTACCACTACGACCTCACACTTATCTTTTTTTTGTGTTCTAATGAATGTGGCTACGTTAAATGTCTAGGGTAATGATATGTAATGTGGTGTGATAGTTATAGACACACACACAGATATTTACTAAGTCTAATAATATTAACAAATGTTATAATACACTGAACTAACTCAAGTGTGTAAAATTTTTGATAGAAATTTTCTTACATTTATTTTGTTCTGGATCAAGTTTTATTTTGACCAGAACTTATAAAAGATTTAGAAATTATGAAAAAAATGCATGGAATATTACATAATAAATGCAAGAGTGTACATATGTATGTTACTAGACTATTTAGTTTTATTAATGTTTATAGTAGTCATCTAATTTGGGAGACCGTTTAATGGTTGTGCTGTTGGGGTGGCCTCATCACTCCAGTCTATATTGACTACACAGTGTCCAGTAAATTGCAGGAATTTTATGGGATTGTTAGTAACTACTTTGAGTTGGTGAATTCTCAGCAGACCAGAGGCTCACTCAACTTTGAAGATGTAGCTCTGGTGCTGAGATCTGGTGGCCCCACCTCTCCGTGCTTGGGGGCAATAATAGTGGTCTGGTGGCCCCACCTCTCCGTGCTTGGGGGCAATAATAGGCTGCTCTGACACAAGGTTACTGCACGGATCCACTCGGGTAAAATCAACAACTCGTTTGACACCACATTGGTGCCAACTGAAACTCACAGCTCAGAAATATGAATATAGTACACAGTAAATAAGTGCTAGCAAAACTCTGCTGAGCCGCTGGCTATAGTATGGTGTCCCACTGAATATTATGTATTATTTCTGGGAAATCACCACTACAATTAATGACTGTGTTACTGGACAGACTTATGTCGAATGGCAAAAATGTGCGTCTCTATCCCGCTAATATAAAATGCGTTGGCCAATCAGATCAGAAGACCAAGCTTTTCAATTCAAAATTTGAAAATAAAGTCAAAATTACATCTTATTTTCTCAAATGTACGTCCGTCACATTTTATCTTTTCCCAAAAAAGTCAAAAGTACATCTCAATTTTTAAAATGTACGTCGGTCACAATTTATCTTTTTCCCACAATTTCACTTGTTTTTTTGGACTAACACATGTAAAACTGCACGAACCTGCCTCCTAAGTTATTTTTAGCCACTACTGTCCGCTACTCCCCCCTCTCTTGCATTCTAACTAGATTTGAACACTTGAGTCTCAAGGTTGCGATTTTTGTGCAAATAGTGGCATGTTTGATTCAATGCAGTCTTTCGCTGATGTGAACAACCCCGTCTTTTGTCATTATCTTTCTTATTATCTGTCCGTCTGTATAAATGAAAGTATATTATTTCACTGCTCAGAATGGGCCATCCGGCCAGCTAATTTTTATATTCCTAACATTAATATTAAGAAAAAGTTACTTTTTGAATTTTGTAATATTTCAAGCATCTGCGTTTAGCCGCTAATTCAAATAAAAGGCTTGGTATCGCAAAAGCGTCCAATAAATGACTGTGGCGTATCATATCCAAGGTCCCTTCTGTCGAATTCCTTACTTTATGTCAACTTGGAGGGGGGGGGGGGGACGTGACTTTTCTTCCTTGCCCCACCAATTTGCGTCCATTAACCTCGCTAGTTCAAGTACGCGTTCAGTCAGATTTTTGTCTTTTGATCCTCGTTCCGTTTTGCCTTCAAGTCTAACACCTGATGACCCGCGGCGCGGGCGATCATGTATTCCAGCAACTTACGCATTGGTTTTTTATCCCTACGTTGTATCATTGGAGATATTTTGACGTTGTATCACTGTTAATTTTTACGACACATCTCCCCACCTGAAAACATGCCTACGGCAAGTTCTAAAACCAGTGATACACATAGACAAAATCTCTCCTTACGCCTGCCATTACTCTAATTTTGATCACAGGGGTGCCGACTGAGGAAATCTGCACCGACATTCAATTTACCTGGGATATATTGGATACTAAACTGATAAGGTTGAAGCAATAAAGACCACCTCAGCAATCTTGCGTTTTCATGCTTAGCCTGAGATAAGAATACGAGAGGCTGATGATCCGTCTCGACCACAAAAGTCCTACCATACAGATAGATTTGAAACTTCTTTATTGCCCAGATTAACGCTAAACATTCTTTTTCGCTTGTGGAGTATCCTTGTTCCGCCTTATTCAATTTGCGGCTTGCATAAGCGACTGGTTTCAGTTCCCCATCAGGTGAAGATGATCTTTGCAACAAAGCCGCCCCGAGTCCTACATTACTGGCATCGGTTCTCAAGACAAAGTCCTATGTCGAATCAGGTAGTTTGAGAATAGGCTTGCTAGTGAGTTTTTCCTTTAAATCCTGGAACGCTAATTCACTTTGCGCAGTCCAATTAATTTTATCTGGAAGTCCCTTGCGAGTTAGATCAGTCAGAGGCGCACAAATAGAGTTAAAATCTTTGATATATTTTTGATAAAATCCGCATAACGACACAAATGATCGCACGTCCTTTTTTGTTTGTGGTCTAGGTGCTCTCTGCAGTTTTTCCAAGTTCTTAGGATCAGGGGTCATGCTACCCTGATATACCGTGTGTCCCAAGAATTCCAACTCTTTGCATCCAATGCAACATTTTGTTGGCCTAGCAGTTAAGTTCGCCTCCCTAAGCCTATTAAATAACATTTCTAGAGCTTCAATGTGTTCTTCAAATGTCTCTGTGGCGACGAGAATATCATCCATGAAATTCGTGATACATGGGTTATTCAGGGGATCCAACAATTTGCGCATCATCCTTGAAAACACACTCGGAGCATTTTTCAGTCCGAATGGTAGCATATTGAATTCATAATGTCCATCTGAAGTGCTAAAAGCCAAATAAGGTCTCACTTCAGGCTTCACTGGGATCTGGTAATAGCCTTTACTAAGATCCACCTTTGAAAAGTATTTTGCCTTGTTCAGTCTGGCAAATAACTGTTTTGTGTCTGGTAATGGATCCACTTGTCCTTCTGTGACAGCATTCAGTTTCCTGTAATCTATGCACAGTCTGTGTTCCCCAGACGGTTTTCTCAGCAATACGACACTAGAACTAAAAGATGATTCACTGTGTGAAATAATCCCCTCCTTCAACAAATAATCTATTTCTTCCTTCAATGCCTTCTCCTTCGCGAACGGAATAGAATAGGCTCTCATACAGATTGGGTTTGAGTCTACCAGTTTCATGTCATACTGTAGCAAATTTGTATGTCCTGGTTTATCTGTTAATACATCTGTATGTTCCTCCAGAACCTGTTGAACTCTCTCCCTCTGGTTTTTAGTCAGGTGCTTACTGACTTTTACCTGTGCGGCTGTTTCACAAGGATGTAATGGGTATTCATGTGAGGTGAGTGGTTCCTTTTGCATTTGAGTTGCGATAGCTAAGGTCAGTAAGGGGGTGCTTTCCTGGAGTGGTCTGTCCAGATACTTCTTTAACAGGTTTACATGATAAACTTTCTCCTTCCCCTTTTTGTCAATTTTATAGTTTGTTCTAGACACCTTCTCTAGAACCGTATATGGACCTTGCCATCCAATTTGTAATTTATTCTGGCTACCGGGTAGTAGAAGCAGCACCTTCTCTCCGACTGCCAGTTCTCTGTCCTTTGCCTTCCTATTAAAATATGCTGCATGTTTCTTCCTGGCTTGTTTCAAATTATCATTTGCCAGTTTCCATCCAGCTTTCAGACGAGTGGTCAGTTCGTTCACGTATTGATAAGATGAGGTAACAGTCTCTTCCGCCTTCTCATCTGTCCAGGTCCTTAATAGAGCTTCTAATGGACCTTTTATTGGCCTCCCAAATAGCAGAGTTGCGGGAGCCATCCCGGTTGAACTATGTGGTACCTCCCGGTACGCAAACAATGCGGTGGGCAGGAATTGATCCCACAGATCCGGTTTTTCGTGTGCCAGCTTTCTCAGGATAGAAATGAGAGTCCCGTTGAACCTCTCTACCTGGCCGTTCCCTTGTGGATGGTACGGACTACAATGAAAGTGTCTGGCTTGAAATAGCTTAAAAACTTCTTCCGTTAGTTTCCCCTTGAACTGAGAACCATTATCCGTCAAGATTTGATGCGGGAATCCTAATCGGGTAAATATTGTAAGTAGTGCCTCTGCTACATGTTTTGAATCAATTGATGGCAGGGCTACCGCCTCTCCCCACATAGAACAAGTGTCCACCAGAGTAAGGATGTAACTGTTCCTCCTCTTGGTCCGAGTGAGAGGTCCTACAATATCCACTGCAACCCTCTCAAAAGGTGTTCCCACTATGGGCATTTCCCCTAGAGTTGCAGGAGCAGTCCAGTGCTTTGGAGCTACCCTTTGACATTCTGGGCAGGATTTGACATATCTTTTTATATCCTCCGTTATCCCTGGCCAGAAGTAATGACAAGCTATACGCTGTCCTGTGGCGCTGATCCCCATGTGACCACTGAAGGGAATCGCATGCCCGAGTTCCATCACTTTATCTCTATATGAAGTGGGAAGAACCAGCTGGTTGTGACCATTTGTTCCAGTTCCGGCCTTCCTGTATAAGAGTTTGTTCTTCATGAAATATTCCCCTTGCTCGGAGGTGTGTGGCATTTGGGCAATTTTTTAAAACAGGGCTTGAGTGTCCTATCCTCAGCCTGCGCCTTCCTCATCTCCTCTGGATGAGCATTTATAGGTTCACCTTCTTCCTCCTTCTTCTGTGACCTGGTCTGCACTGTCGCCATGATCACAGGTCTCTCGGGATTCCCCAAGAAGACGTATCTACACCCCAATATCAGAGGGTAGATTGGTTCATCTATCACTGCTGCTCTGATTTCTCCTTCCACATAGCGAGTTTTCACCGTTATCCTTGCGATGGGAAGTGTCATGAGTGGTATGTCCTTAGTCGCCCCTTGTATTTCCACTGTTTCTGTGGTATACTGACTTGGGTCCACTAGGCTAGACTTCACAACTGAATCATAATGCAAACCTGTATCATAAAGGCACCTTATGGTGACCCCATTACAAATAACATCCTCACAAACTGGGGGGTGATAAGGTTCCTGTTGTCCATTAGGATTAACCTTTAATCTTTGCGTCCCCGACTTCATTGCAGCAATGTTTGAAGGTTTCCTTCTACAAAATTCGGTGTTATGGTTATCCTTCTTGCACCATTTACACCATCTTTTTCCTTGGTTCAACGGTTTTCTTTCATTGAATTTTTGGTCATTGAACTGTGAGTTTCTGTCTCTGTAGTCATTTCTTGGCCGTTCAAAGTTTGTCCTACCTTTATTTCCCTGCTCTCTATTATCAAATTTATTAAATTGCTGTGGAGCTTTAAAATTGTCTATGTGCTTCTTTTTAGCACCAATTACCTCTGCCTGGGCTGCCTGATACCTCTCAGCGACATTTAAAACCTCCCCCAACTTCTCTGCACCTTGTTCCATGAGAAATTTTCTCATGTCTGGAGCCATGGACTCTCTCAATTGCTCAATCATGATCATTTCTTTAAGATCTTGGGTCTTCCCCAGAGCAGTCCATTTCTCCAAATAGGTTTCTAGTCTGGCAGAGAATTGGTGGTATGTCTCCCCAGACAACAGTTTGGCATTTCTACATTTCTTACGATAAAATTCCCCATTTTTTTCGTACCTCAATAACAAAGCCTGCTTTAACATGTCATAATTGTCTTGGTCTTCTCTGTGCATTTTTGCAAAGACTTCGTAAGAAGTACCTCTCAGTCCCTGTGATAGCTTTAAACTCCACCTCTCTCTCTCTAACCCATATGTAGTAGTGATGCGTGATGGTATCCGCATGTCTGGTTTTGTGTGGTGTGCAGATGTGTTCAGTCAAAAACAATGTTCATACAAAAATAACAGGGCAATCCACATAGGACGTCAGTAAACTCACGACGTATAAAGTCAATGATTCTTGTAACAGCCGTTGACGTTTTTCTTCATTATTTATTGTGGACGCCACAGTGACAAAATGGTTACGCGAATATGTAGGCACATCAAACAGTCATTATCACAGCAACATTCAATACAGCAATAGACGGTAGACAGCATTACAATGATGAGTCAGATGCATGTTATATTTCAAAGTGCTGTAAATGTAGTCAGGTGAAAAACTCCATCCTTTTCTATAACAGCCAGGAGATAACCAGATGTATGAGATCAGTTCACTCTCCTTAGTTTGACTTCAGCAAGACAGACACGTCTGCCGAAGTATAAATAATGTCCTCAAAAATATCCTCTAGATAATAAAGGTTTTTCAAACCTAGTTCATTTAACAAAGTAGCAAGTAATGGTCCTTGGTACCTGCATCAACCGATGCAGTACAATACAGCGACATGTGAGCTAGGAAAACATCTCGTGACGACGACTTTCGAAGACAGGCTATGAATCGAAATCGCTCACGACCAAAAATCGATAGAGTTAATGAAAAAGTTCAATTTACCTTGCCTTCATGAAATACACAGAAATATCACGCCTCCCGACATGTGGGAAACACTAGAGGTATTATCTCGAATAAACGAAATATCCATTAAGAGGACTACACATCCCTGACAGAACAAAAAAATAGCGGAGATCCCCTCTTCAACGAGGCATCTCTTTCGCCATTCCAAATCGCTCACTCCACTAGTGGTGGGCGGAAACCGATCGACCAAGAAGCAAGACAAGTCATGCGCAGTCCAGCGCAAAAATGACCACAGCTCAAACTTAACTGCATTCGATACCAACGCGAGAAGACAAATGCTTACCGAGAAAAGTGACTATAAATTTCAAGCAGTTGTTGCCCTTGCGTTATAAAATAGATATTGAAATAAAACGATGTTGCGAGAATTTATCACGCAACATATCACCACCTCCTCCCGATAAAAAAAAAATGTGGAACATATTTTTTTTTTAAATATCAAAGAGCATGCGATAAGCGGCTCAAAACGCACGAATTATGCGCTGATAATTAATTAAATTGCCAAACAATAGGCTAATTATAGAGTGTCTGGTGAGGATATACCTCAACAGAAAAATAAATATGTCTCAAAAAATATTCACATCGGGGAGGTGTCACCAACACACATCACGTTAGCATGTAAACACAATATACGTATGCAAGTTACTATAATCATCATTAAACAGCATACTCTAATATTGTCTTTAAAAATGGATGTACAAATCTGATAGGAAAATTTAAATAGTACATTCTTTGACATGTAATGACATAAGTACATAGTAAAGTTAAACTACATGACGATCCAGGACATATGCTCTGGTATTCCGAGGGTAAGTACACAATCTAGAACTCGTCATGCTTGATACTAGTAAGGTAAGTCCTCAGCTCAACAATGACATTCTGAGAAAGTACAAGCAATATAATGCTAATTAATAACTAATATGCTTCATAAGGTACAATACATTATTAATAATTGTGGCTGTTTAGTAAACTAACGGCCCTTATATTAACTACTCAGTCCTCCTCTATCATCTTAAAAAACGAACAGAAGAAGATGACAACAAAGCACGATAGTGTGTACATATAAAGTAAGTACAGATGTGCTAATCTATTGTAGAAATATAGGTGTGTTATGACTCTGTAATATATGGAAATATAGGACAGAAGTATTAGTTGGAGTCATGTGGGCATCTAGACAAAATGTCAGCCATCACATTATCCGCACCACGGATAGCTCGTACCGTGAAGTGAAAAGGTTGAAGAGCTATAGCATATCGAGTGGATCTCGAACTCTTCAAATTCTTAGTCTGAATAGCTGTAAGAGCTTTCTGATCAGTCTCTAGAATGAAATGTGCGCCCAGGAGGAATCTTTGTAGCTTTAGAATTGACCAAACCATCGCTAACAACTCACGGTCTAAAACCGAGTAGTTCCTCTCTGCCGCATTTAGTTTTCTAGAAATGTACATAACAGGATGCAGAGTATTTGCATATTCTTGCATCAGTGCTGCTCCAATCCCAGTGGATGAAGCATCACTCCGAAGAACAAAAGTCCTATCAAGAGTAGGTAATCTTAAGATGGGAGGAGAAGAAAATATATTCTTGATTTGGTCTAGTGAAGATTGGCATTCTTCAGACCAACGGACCAGATTAGGCGAACCTTTCTTCAACAATGTTGAGAGAGGTGCCATGATCGAAGATAAATTTGGAATAAATCTCCCATAAAATTGAATTAAACCTAAGAGACTCCTAACTTGTTTCTTCGTTTTAGGAACAGAGATGTTCAGTATTTTGGAAGTATTGTGGTCTTCTGTCTTCAAGAGACCATGACCAACACGATGACCCAGGAAAGAGATTTCACCAAAACCAACAAAAGCTTTAGAAGGTTTTGCTGTCAAATTATTCTCACGTAGAGTGGACAGTAAGTCATATAACCCTAAATAGTGATCTTCCCAGGTATCACTGAAGAGACAGATGTCATCTAAGTATGCGATGACATCCGAACGATGTGACAGAATTCGACGCATCATGCGAACGAAAGTGGCAGGGGCGTTCATGAGACCAAAAGGCATAACATTCCATTGAAATAGACCCCTAGGTGTAGAAAAAGCAGTAAGAGGTTTGGCATGCTCTGCTAAAGGCACTTGCCAATAACCTTTAGACAAGTCAAGTTTAGTGAAGAATCTAGAATTAGAAAGTCTAATCAGTAGATCTTCTAACAAAGGCATCGGTTCAGCGTCGAACTTTGTGACCTGATTCAATTTGCGATAATCAACGCAAATTCGTATGTTCTTATCCTTCTTCCGGACAATAACCATGGAAGAAGAATATGGTGAAGTCGATGGTTCAATTATATTTAATTGAATCATTTCATCCAATTCCTTTTCCACTTGCGACTGAAAGTGTATAGGAATAGGATACGGCCTAACCCTAATTGGATTATTGTCGGTAAGAATTATGTCATGTTCTATGACATCTGTGTGTCCAGGAATGTCAGTGAGAACATCCTGAAATGTTTGTAACATCGACGAGACTTGTCGATGTTCGTCACCAGAAAGATTAGGAGAAACAGAAACGTTTTTCCAAGATTCCGTGGAATGTAATGGAACCACTGGAAGGGGAAGGTTGACATCAGAGAAGGTAGCTTCCTCATCCTGAATGACAGACAGGGATGAATAATGACCGTGAGGTGCAGGAGCATCATCCGTTGCCTGGAAAATAGGCAGCAAATAGTCCGGACGTTCGTGAAATTCCGAAAGCATGTTTATGTGGAAAGTTTTATGCTTTCCATCAATATCGACCACATAGTCAACATCGGAAATCCGAGAGACTATTGCATACGGACCTTTCCATGCAATAAGAAGTCTATTTTCCCTACTGGGGAGTAGGACGAATGCTTTGTCACCTGGACAAAGTTGTCGTAGACATCTATTCTTGTTAGCAAACTGCCTTGCCTTCTCTTTAGCAATTTCTGATGAAGCAGTTGCTAGCTTACATGCCTCAATGATCTTTTGTCTAAGAGCAATGACATACTCATATGAGGATTGAGTTTCATCGCTAATATCATCGGCAGTGATGAGATCGTGTAATAAAGACATAGGGCCGCGTGGACGCGCGCCAAAGACAAGTTCGAAGGGAGAAAATCCTGTGTGTTCATTAGGGACTTCTCTATAGGCAAAGAGAGCCGCGGGTAAAACCCTGTCCCAATCTTGAGGATGATCTTCAGTTATCTTACCAAGCAAAGTCTTGAGCGTTCTATTCAGACGCTCAACTAACCCATTAGACATAGGATGGTAGATACTACTGAGAGATCGTTCAATATGTAAGGTAGACATTACCTGTGACATAGTGTCAGATATGAGTTGAGTGCCATGGTCTGACAATATTTCTCTGGGGAACCCCAAGCGAGAAAATATCAACCAAAGAGCATCTGCGATATCTGTAGTAGATATGCTCTTAAGAGGAATAGCCTCTGGCCAACGTGTGCACATATCGACACATGTAAGGATAAACTGATGTCCTCTGGCCGACTTGACCTTAAAAGGGCCAATAATATCTATGGCCATTTTCTGAAACGGCCGAATAGGAATGTCAGCAGCCTGGATAGGCGCAGCATGTCGTGGTCCTCTAGATTTGACCTCCTGACATACCTTGCATGATCGGCAGTAAATACGAATGTCCTTATTGACAAAAGGCCAAAAGAAAGCCGCAAGGACTCTCGACTTCGTACGGGCAAAACCCATATGTCCAGCACATTGCGAGTCATGAGCATGTTGTAATATTTGGACTCTCATGCTCTTGGGAACAAGAATTTGCGAATGTGCCGACGTAGTCGAATCTTGTACCATACGTACAAGTACGCCGTTTCTCATTGCAATCCAAGATTTTCTATTTGTATCCTGATTCGGATCACCATTCTTCGCAAGAACGAAGAATTTTTTTAAAGAAGGATCTTCTTCTTGCAATTTTATGAAAGAGTCACGAGTGATTACTAAGTGACTATCTTGGCTATCAACTTCATTATCACTATTCAGTGAAGTTTCGGGTGTTTGTAGAGCTTGTGCTCTTGTAACTACTGCATTTGTAGCTTGCATGTTATTATCTTCCCAAGCAGCAATCTGCTGTGGGGTACACTCCCTAACTCCGTGAATACGACCAATAATAAGGTCCGCAATAGGATTAGGTAAGAGACAAGCATGCACATCTCCAGTAAAGAAAGGAGTGGCAATGCGAATTACAGCAGTAGGATATTTTTCTAGAGTGCCGCCAAATGTGACACATTTAATAACCCTTCCTGTAGCACAAGATGGATCTACAAGCGATTGTCTAACACCAATAGTGGTGCATCCGGAATCGAAAAGTAGTGAGACCGGAGTATCATTAACAAGACCCTTATGTAGAATTAAAGAACCCCTCCCGTCATGCGCAACAGCAGCAGGAAGAGCGGGAAGTGGGTGACCACAACTCAAAGTAGTTATGGTACCCGGTTCGAATAAAGTACTGCATTGGGGGCATTTGTTTGCTCTCTCAAAGTCAAAAGCAGAACCAGTGACAGCGTCAAAGTTTTTACTATCAACAACATGATTACAGGCTCCCTCAGTTTCCTGTTGTACAGCATTAGCCTGCTGATATCTCTTTTTTTTGTGTTGAGATCTACCCCGACTATTATTACCTCTGAAGTTATCAGAGTTATTATTATCTCTGCAGTTATTATTGTCTCTATTGTAATTGTTATCCTGGTTCGAATTCCAGTTTCCACGATTACTATCATGTTCACATTGATGCGAACATCTATTTGTTTGGTTCTGAGGTCTTCGGCAGGAATAACCTCTATTACCATATCCTCTTTTGAAATGCTTATAATTATTAGGGTGATAGTAACGAGTACTATCAGGTTGTCTCCAATTCTTCGAAGAAGAATCACCATGAAATTGATTTCCATGATTTTGACAGAAATTACCGCTACTCTTTCTATCAAAATTTTGTTGGAATCTACGAGCAAAGTTTTGGCCATACGGAGCTGCCGAAGCAACTGGTAAACCTTCTTTCACCTTAGAGTTACCCATGGTTATGTGTGGGTGCGCAGTTACGTATTGGCAACAGAAATCTTCCATTTCTTTTATTGTTTTAGGTTTACGTTCATGAAGGAAAGCAAGGAAAGACTCATTGACAGACGACATGACTTTGTCTCTAAGTATTAAGTCCATAAGTCCTTCATAAGTTTTTTCCGTCTTAGATAGTTCAACCCATCGTGAGAAAGTAATGCGTATTCTTGCAATAAACTCGGAGAATTCAACTCCATTTTCAGGTAACATGTTTTTAAATTGTAGACGATAGCCGTCTTCGTTAAGCTGATATTTCTTTAACAAAGCGGCCCTGACAACCTCATAATTGTTCTTGTCAGGTTCATCCACCATATTTAATATACTTAGAGCTTTACCTGTCAGTATCCCTGATAACTGATAAACATATTTTGCTTTGTCTATGTTATGAGCTGTACATGCTTGTTCAAATCTGTCCAGATAGAACATTATGTCATCACTGGAAGGACTAAATGTTGGTAACTTAATCTTAAAAGTATCATTATTAGCCTTACCAGAAGATGAACCCTTGTTTGAATCATTACCATTACTCATGCTCGTCAATTTCAATTTTTCCAACTCTAAAGCTAAGACCTTTTCTTCATGTTCCATTTTTGCTTTCTCTTTCCTCTCATCAGACTCTCTCTGTAATCTTCTTTCCTCAGCCTGAGCCTCTTTTTGAAGTCTTTCATTTTCAGCTTCTTTTTCAAGTCTTTTATTTTCAGCCTCTTTTTCAAGTCTTTTATTCTCAGCTTCTAGCTGGAGTTTTCTTTCCTCAGCTTCTGATTCCCTTTTTTGTTTTTCCATTTCCATTTGGAATCTCTTTTCATCCACCTGCATCTGCAGTTTCTTTTGTTCAGCTTCCATCTGCAGTTTCTTTTGTTCAGCTTCCATTGCTTTATCATATCGAGCAGTTGCAAATTCTTCTAACTTATCACCAGTCTTCCCAAGCAATTTACCCTGCTCAATAAAGTGCTCAAATGTAGACATGTTGTCTAACATATGAGTCCAAAACCTGAAATAATTAACTAATTTATTTCAAACCTAAGTGTAACAAGTCTTAATTAAGCACTTGTATATTCACATCACATTATATTATCCCAGTCTCTGTGGGAAACAAGTCTCCAATCAAAGAACTTGTATATGAAATATCAGCACTCAATTCTTGATCATAAGTGCACTTCTCATTCAATAGTGCACGACACTATTCATCATTCATTTATCATCAGTGTAGTAGTAACAGTGCATTAGCATAGCCCATTAACTAATTACTATAACTGTAAACAATGACTATGTAAACACATGCAGAATGTAAACATTGAAAATGTAAACAATACAAACAATGTAAACAATAACAATGTAAACAATAACAAAGATCAGCAACAATACAAAAACGTTCGCAGAAATCAACTAAAAATAAAGCAGAAATTAATGAAATATCACAAAAAATGTGACGATATCTGCGATAGAATTAAACAAAATACATGACACCACAGTGTATAAACAAAAATGTTGTATGAAACTAAATTATAGACAAGAGTAGGCTAACAAATACAAACAAATCAAAACAAAACTAAAGAATGCGAAATAATAACGAAAACAATATTAAAACATGTCATCACAGCTAACATAAATAGCAACAGAAGTCGCTTAGCAAATTCCAGTATCGGAAATTTGCAAACCCTACAGAAAACGCTCACAATAGACGACCTCTATGACGTGGCATAATCTAACGGAGACACCACCCAACCGAGAACCCGCTGAAATATAAACATATAAATATACAAATAACATATAAACATATAACATATAGAATGAGATGATACACAGAAGACTCAGCAGAAGTATAAGGGCACAGTTTACATACAAACAGGCCACTTAACTTATAGGCTTCCAATCGTAGAACAGCAGAAAAAACGGATGTCAATCAACGTCCTAAAGAGCGAAGCTCCAACGATGATGGCACATCTGAACTGCTTCCACTGCTAACACGATGGTACAAGAGCTTCTGAAATACTGTGTGTTGAGTTGTTTCGGCACTTGACCTTCTAATCCAAAAGTAAGTTGATGGAAATCGGTACTTGGCCTTCTTCAGAAAACAACCCGTTTCAACCGGCACTTGACCTTCACAAAAACGACAGCACTGGAACCTTGACAGCAGCAACTTGCTTGACTTGCGTAAAAGATAACAGCAGTCCGAGTTATCCGGCAACATGTAACAACGCCGGGTACTGTCAAATTCTTGTTTCCGTCAAAAAGTTGAAATTTTGACTTTTACCGGGCAACGCCGAGTACTTTGAAAATTTTGAAGATGTTGACTGTATTGAAGAATGTTAATTTCTTGAAGGATGCTGATGAATTCTTGTTGAAAATGAAGTGGGTAAGGGACCCCGTGTTTGCTGGTACCAGAATCAAACCAGCTTATGGCCACCAAATGATGAGTCAGATGCATGTTATATTTCAAAGTGCTGTAAATGTAATCAGGTGAAAAACTCCATCCTTTTCTATAACAGCCAGGAGATAACCAGATGTATGAGATCAGTTCACTCTCCTTAGTTTGACTTCAGCAAGACAGACACGTCTGCCGAAGTATAAATAATGTCCTCAAAAATATCCTCTAGATAATAAAGGTTTTTCAAACCTAGTTCATTTAACAAAGTAGCAAGTAATGGTCCTTGGAACCTGCATCAACCGATGCAGCACAATACAGCGACATGTGAGCTAGGAAAACATCTCGTGACGACGACTTTCGAAGACAGGCTATGAACCAGAAATCGTTCACGACCAAAAATCGATAGAGTTAATGAAAATGTTAATTTACCTTGCCTTCATGAAATACACAGAAATATCACGCCTCCCGGCATGTGCAAATACACTAGAGGTATTATCTCGAATAAACGAAATATCCATAAGAGGACTCTCACATTCCTGACAGAACAAAAAATAGCGGAGATCCCCTCTTCAACGAGGCATCTCTTTCGCCATTCCAAATCGCTCACTCCACTAGTGGTGGGCGGAAACCGATCGACCAAGAAGCAAGACAAGTCATGCGCAGTCCAGCGCAAAATGACCACAGCTCAAAACTTAACTGCATTCGATACCAACGCGAGAAGACAAATGCTTACCGAGAAAAGTGACTATAAATTTCAAGCAGTTGTTGCCCTTGCGTTATAAAATAGATATTGTAATAAAATGATGTTGCGAGAATTTATCACGCAACAAGTAGCTAATAACTCAAAACGTCCTAGGTACCCCTCTATGTCATCGTCTTTTTCAACAAAATGGTCTAAATGAAACCCCATAGCTGAGTTTGAGGCTCCCAGACTGGGCGTAGCATCTGAGGCAAAAGGGCTGGCACCATTTTCAGGAGCCGGGCCTTGTAATTCCAGCTCCCTTAGTCGTAATTCGTGCTCCCTTTGCAACCTTCTATCTTCTGCCCCCTTTCGGCAGTCAATTTTATCTTCTGCTCCCTTTGCTGTCGTTTTTCTTCTGCCTCCAATGCCTTTGCTCTTTGTCAGTCTCAATCTGCAACTCTCTTGTCTCAGCCTAAATTTGTAACCTCTTATCTTAAGCCAACCGTTCAGACTCTATTTTTCTTTCAGCCTCTTTGTCTAATCTCCTTTCTTGCCGTTCATTATATTTATCACATTCAGCCGTTACATATTGAATTAAAATGTGACCCTGCATTCGCATCTCCGTTGCAGTCAGCACAGCAGCTGATCGGAATTTTGCCAAGCTCCGCCATACTTTTTAGACAATATAATAATCTTACAAGATAAATCTCTACCTCTAAAGAACTTCTAATTACTATAGTCTAACTAATTCTAATTAATTAATTAATAATTTACTGGCTGTGAAGATTCACCAACTTTTATTTGCAGGGACACTTTTAATTTTAAGGGAATTTTACAATATTTCTCCCACCAGGAGATCCTAATATTACTTAATGGGCTAATTATCCGGGACAAAGAGACCCAATATATGTAGTGGGTTTGATGGTATTGTATGGTGGTGATGTGTACTACGTGTGATGCATGAGGTCAGCTGTGAAGGCTCCTGAGATAATATGTAACTGTGAATTGTCAGAAGGCCCTTCTCGCTACCACTACGACTCACACTTATTTTTTTTTTGTTTCTAATGAATGAATATATGGCTACGTTAAATGTCTAGGGTAATGATATGTAATGTGGTGTGATAGTTATAGAACACACACAGATATTTACTAAGTCTAATACTATTAACAAATGTTATAATACACTGAACTAACTCAAGTGTGTAAAATTTTTGATAGAAATTTTCTTACATTTTTTTTGTTCTGGATCAAGTTTTATTTTGACCAGAACTTTAAAAGATTTAGAAATTATGATAAAAATGCATGAAATTATTACATAATAAATGCAAGAGTGTACATATGTATGTTACTAGACTATTTAGTTTTATTAATGTTTATAGTAGTCATCTAATTTGGGAGACCGTTTAATGGTTGTGCTGTTGGGGTGGCCTCATCACTCCAGTCTATATTGACTACACAGTGTCCAGTAAATTGCAGGAATTTTATGGGATTGTTAGTAACTACTTTGAGTTGGTGAATCTCAGCAGACCAGAGGCTCACTCAACTTTGAAGATGTAGCTTGGTGCTGAGATCTGGTGGCCCCACCTCTCCGTGCTTGGAGGCAATAATAGTGGTCTGGTGGCCCCACCTCTCCGTGCTTGGGGGCAATAATAGGCTGCTCTGACACAAGGTTACTGCACGGATCCACTCGGGTAAAATCAACAACTCGTTTGACACCACATTGGTGCCAACTGGAACTCACAGCTCGAAATATGAATATAGTACACAGTAAATAAGTGCTAGTAAACTCTGCTGAGCCGCTGGCTATAGTATGGTGTCCCACTGAATATTATGTATTATTTCTGGGAAATCACCACTACAATTAATGACTGTGTTACTGGACAGACTTATGTCGAATGGCAAAAATGTGCGTCTCTATCCCGCTAATATAAAATGCGTTGGCCAATCAGATCAGAAGACCAAGCTTTTCAATTCAAAATTTGAAAATAAAGTCAAAATTACATCTTATTTTCTCAAATGTACGTCCGTCACATTTTATCTTTTCCCAAAAAAGTCAAAAGTACATCTCAATTTTTAAAATGTACGTCGGTCACAATTTATCTTTTTCCCACAATTTCACTTGTTTTTTTGGACTAACACATGTAAAACTGCACGAACCTGCCTCCTAAGTTATTTTTAGCCACTACTGTCCGCTACTCCCCCCTCTCTTGCATTCTAACTAGATTTGAACACTTGAGACTCAAGGTTGCGATTTTTGTGCAAATAGTAACATGTTTGATTCAATGCAGTCTTTCGCTGATGTGAACAACCCCGTCTTTTGTCATTATCTTTCTTATTATCTGTCCGTCTGTATAAATGAAAGTATATTATTTCACTGCTCAGAATGGGCCATCCGGCCAGCTAATTTTTATATTCCTAACATTAATATTAAGAAAAAAGTTACTTTTTGAATTTTGTAATATTTCAAGCATCTGCGTTTAGCCGCTGAATTCAAATAAAAGGCTTGGTATCGCAAAAGCGTCCAATAAATGACTGTGGCGTATCATATCCAAGGTCCCTTCTGTCGAATTCCTTTCTTTATGTCAACTTGGGGGGGGGGGGGGAGGGTGACTTTTCCTCCTTGCCCCACCAATTTGCGTCCATTAACCTCGCTAGTTCAAGTACGCGTTCAGTCAGATTTTTGTCTTTTGATCCTCGTTCCGTTTTGCCTTCAAGTCTAACACCTGATGACCCGCGGCGCGGGCGATCATGTATTCCAGCAACTTACGCATTGGTTTTTTATCCCTACGTTGTATCATTGGAGATATTTTGACGTTGTATCACTGTTAATTTTTACGACACCATCTTTTCAACAAGCTAAAGATAGAAACTAACTATGAGTTTAATTGTGACAGCGACAAAATGACTACTGAACAACTGCTTCAAAGATGCGCAACATATGAGGAGAAGAGAAAGCTATCCTTCCTGAAAAACTCTGTTTTACGATCACCTAGGTTACGAGTCTTCACCCTGTTTTCCTATAGAGATACAAGTAGCCCCAAGCTGACCACTGATTTCTTTAAAACATATTCAAGTAGACGTCTGAGAGTGTAGGAACAAGAAGTACACAGTAAAATGATTAAATAAGCTCTCTCTAGTAGAGGGACGAAAGTACAAATACGCTATGACAGAAAATCAATATCTCCTATATCCAGCTATACTATTCGTACTAATTGGTGTCTCAATGATATGCATGAACCTATACAAGTTACGTTGTTTTTAAATGTGACTATACAGCATTCAAGCATATTGACAGCTTTCAAAAACTCAGATGCACTTCTCGTGTTTTCTAAACGTGTCCTTGTTTATTATATTCACACAAAAATAAAATTCTTTGTTTCTCTGGTCAGTCATCTAAATCCCTTGTGCCAGCGTGACAGTCCAGTGACAATATAGATTGTTTATTCTCCAGACTAAAGTTCGTCTACTAAATAGTTCAGTTGTTCTTGTGGCAGTGGAACGAAAGGCTATACGCCTCAGATGTAAATTCCCACTACTTTGTGGAGGAGAGTGAAAACCTCAATTACCAGGTTCTCTGACTAGCCACGCTGTTCGTAATCGTATGTTGATTGACATCACCACCACCATTATATATCCAATGTTAATTAAACAACACACTTCTGGACATCACACAAAATGCTCTTGAAAATACAGCAACTACAGAGGCAGGCGTTTTTCTTATTTTTTATTGAGGGAGATCCCAGAACACTCAGTTGGTTCTACATTGGACATCAAATTTCATCTCCAAAAATTATATCGTGTTCTTAGTTGTCTCCCTAGAGGCTGTAATACATGTTACGTTGTCGGTCTGTTATATCAAGTCATAAGTTGCCTGTTTGGTAACGTCATCAAGTATTTACGTATAATAGCTGGTTGAGAATCACTGAGCTAGCTTCTTGTTAATAAATCTGTAGTTAACTTTATTGCTTTTTGCTGCAATTCTCATCATGTTAAAGGGGCTTCTATAAGTCGCAAGTTGAAATGGCTCCGTTTCTAAAATGGTTAGAAGCACTCTTGCTATAATGTTCTCATGAGTAGTGAGTAGCCTAGCATCACACTGAGATTGGTTCTAGCTTTATAAAGTCAATGGTCGAAACGGAAGTATATCATCTTTATAAAGTCTCTTGACGAAACAGCTGGTTCTAACTACAAGTAAGCACTTCTGACTGCTGTCTACTTCTACATGGTGGATTCTGATCTCTCTCTCCTTTGACTGTACTAATTCTAGTAATTATACTTTACAATTTGTCCTTGGTACTTGTTTTTCGCAATTGTTCTGTGGAAAAATGTCATGATTTCCTAATTTGTTAACCTAACATCCGTGTGAAATGCTGATCTCAGCATTTATATTTTAAATCTAATAACTCTTTCTCACGCCCCAATTACACACCAGCAATATATTTCTACGTATATTCTCCTTAAAAACAAATACCAAACTACTAATAATTCATATGCAATGTCCCTTTCCCATGCACAGGTGTTCATTACTCAATATTAACTTCAAATTCATTTTCCTAAATACAACTTATTTCTATTTACATTTCATTCCCTTCTCTTATTAAAAAATAAGATGTCCGTCCAAATTATATAACTTTGTCTTTGATTTTCGGTGTTATTGTCGTAATTGTCGTTTTCTTGTCCACTGTTCATAGTTACGTTCACGAGATGTCGTCTGTTTATAGTTACGTCTCATAAATTCAACAAAGTCACTTTCCAAATACATTGTTTTGTTTTTGTTTCTTTTGGGCTGTTAATTCTAGAATGACCTTCACCACTGTGAAAACCATGGTATAAAACTTAAAAAATTGTCACTGGAATTTTCAACAACAATACATCTGAGCATTGCACGGTCACACTCTTTCAGCCTTCATTCATCCACGTATGAAATATTCAAGATATTTGTTGCATTCTTGTTCAGTTTGACGGAGCGTGCAGCTTTGCACAGGACCTTACTTACTTAGTCATTCCTTTCCTACCCGGAGGTGTAGAGGTTTGCCAGAGAGAGCGCCATACTCTCATATCAGCTGCCGTCCTCCTGGCCTGGTTCCAATCTAGTCCTCGGTCCTTCAGAGATTGTCTAATGTTGTCCTCCCAGCGAACTCTGGGTCGTCCTGGAGGTCTGGATCCATAGCTCTTGGTTTCCCATATTGTCATGTTATCCAATCTTCTCATATTCTGTAGACATGGCAAACTCATCGTAATTGGGACTGTTCCACTGGGGTCTGCAGGGGCTAGGTTTTGAGGACATAACGTATTGTCTGGTTGTGAACCACTGTGGTTAAGTAAAGGCTTCAGAGGACATTTATCCATGTCACTCTCTTCTTCCTGCCGTCAGTTTCAAATGTATCTTTCGATGACTTGCAGCAAGCACGTACACATTTCTTGGGGATCTGGCTGTAATAGTGCTATCTTCCACTACATTAATATACACAATATTTAACATCATACATAAAGTCCTCACCATTTCTTTCACACACTTCTGCAGTTTATTGTCCTCACATATTTCACACGAAACGATTTCGTCTAGTACTTTCCACTCATTGTCTTTTGTTTGTTTAATGATATAATAAAGTGGGTTACAATCACTTTGTTGAAAAAACCAATCCAATGAAAACAGTGGACGGCAGAAAACTTCAAATAGACTCAATTTTCATTCACTGAATAATGTAATTATTTAATTTGATCTCCTTGCTTTCCAGAAGGTGTCAATGCAATCGTCTGTTTAGCAACAACAACAACAAATCATTATGTTGGGCAGTCCGGGCTTAAAGTAGCGAAAAAGTTATATATAGTTGTGAGGCCACAGTCACCTCTAACAATGAGTGGTCCAAGCGATAGAACCCACGATTCTAAACTCTTCTCCTGACATGTACAAATTATACCTGTTGTGTGCGTGATGTCAAGATAAGCTAATTGCACGAGAGAAGAAAGTGCCAGAGGTAGACGTGTGAGTTGTGTACTTTGCAAGCTTAAATCTAAAAGTTCATGAAGATTTTTAAAAGCGGAGGGTGAAATCTTGCTAATAGGATTATTATTCATGTATAAAGCTTGAATAACCGAATTTTCAGGAAAACTCGTGTCTGTTAGCTCCTTTAAAAGGTTAAAACCATGCTCGACTAACGTTGCTTTTGGAGGAAAATCTTCTCCTCGAATTACCGTTAGTGCGTTTGATGGAAGAACCAATTCTGTTACAGCTTTAAGACTCGACATTAATCTAGGAATAGTTGAAAAAAAAAAAAAAAAAAAAAAAAAAACACACACACACACAAATAGTAATACGTCTTACAAGGAGAAGGACAAGAAAAACCTACGTTGCGGCCACAAGGCCTTCGTCAGGGACAGACAAACAAGAGACAGGAGGGAAAGAAAATGAGAATTAAGTAGAGAACATGAAACTATAAAAATAAGAGAAAAAAACTCCCTTAATATTAAGTCCAGTCACATGTGAAGCAAAGCAGGATGGCTGCCACTAAACCGGAAAGAGGAAGTTGACAGTACATAAAGATAAGAAATAATAAAAACAAGGACTGGAAAAGAGTGAGAAAAAAGTAATCAATAAATAAAATAAAATAAATAAATAAAATATAAATAAATAAATAATAATAATAAATAAATTTAAAACAAATAAAAAAATAATATAAACTAAATAAAGAAATAAATAAAATAAAAAATAATAAAGGAAAAAAATAAAAAAATAAAAATTTTTTAAATAAAATAAAATAAATAAACAAATTTAAAAAATAAATAAATAAATAAATAAAATTATTAAATTAAAAAAATGGTAATTTAAAAAAAAAAAAAAAAAAAAAAAAAAAAAAGGGGGAACGCATCAAAGTAGAAAGTCATAAAACAACAGGGACTCGATAGAGAAAGGCGTCTCAGACAAAAGAATGTTGGGTATTCAAACCGTGTGGTTTGAGGCAACCCATAAGATGGATGAGGCGTTGTTCCTGGCGAAACCGACTGTTGGCGTCCGAGGAACAGTATCTGATGGCTGTCACCTGGATGTCAGTGGCACCGTGGTGGTCAGGGCCATTGAAGTGGATGGCCACAGGTGTGGAATTAAACTGAGAGATGTCATAGAGGTGTCTGCAGAATCGGTCGCCCAGTCGTGTGCCCGTTTGGCCGATGTACGTAATGGTGCAACGTTTGCATATAATAGCATAAATGACGTTGCGTGACTCACATGTGAAGCCATGGGTGATGGTGAACTTGGCGTTAGGGAACGAGACTGAACGTGTTTCGATTACATACTGACATGTCTTACATCGTGTACGGTTACATGGCTTGGTTCCAAAGTGGCCATCGTTGACGGTTTTCAGACGGCTGTGGACTAGGAGGTCCCTCAAATTTTTGTCCCGTCTATATGCCAGCAAGGGTGGCTCACTAAATGCTTCCCGCGCCACTGGGTCAGCTTGGAGGAGAGGTAGTTGGCGAAACAGGATCCTTTTGACAGCAGTGCTGTGAGGGTGATAGGTCATTATTAACTTGACTCTATCAGAGGAGGTTTTTTGGCGGGGGTTGAGGGCCTCTACACGTGAGATAGGGAGAACACGTTCTAAGGCAGAGGTAAGAACATCTTCTGGATACTGTCTGTTACGGAAGAAGTCCAACATTTCTTGTGCTCGGCATAGAAAGTTGTCATCATCTTGGCATAACCGACGGAGGCGGAGAAGTTGTGATAAAGGCAAGGAGTCCCGACAAGCCGGAGGATGAGAGGAAGTATAAAGGAGGTAACTGTGTGCATCGGTGGGTTTGTAGTACACCGAAGTGGTGAGGTGGGGCGGAGTGATAGTGACAACAATGTCAAGGAAATTAACAGAGACAGTGGAGATGTGAGAGGTGAATTGGATCGCAGGGTGGAAGTTGTTAATGAAATTAATGAACCTAGATAGGTCAACCTCTGGCATATCGGTGAGACCTATGCCATCATCGATGTATCTATGATACATCAATGGAAAAGGTCCAGGATACTGCTGCCACACCTGATACTCCAGGTAGCCCATGAAGAGGCAGGCATAACTGGGACCCATCTTGGTGCCCATGGCAACTCCACTTATTTGGTCAAAGAACTGTCCATTGAACTCAAAGGAATTGAGTCGAATGACCAGTTCTGCAAGGCGCAGGAGAGTCTCTGTAGCGATAGAGGGGTGCGTGCGCTGGTCCAGGAAAAACCGGAGAGCTCGGAGACCATCAGAGTGAGGAATGGAAGTGTAAAGTGAGCAAACATCTAACAGAAATAAACGGTAGGTACGGTCTGGAGAAAGCTGAATAGAGGAAAAAGTAGTAAGAGCATGGTTTGTGTCCTTTAAGAAGGAAGGAAGCTGCTCTACAATAGGCTGGAAGATGCCGTCGAGGAAGTCTGATATACGTTCGGTAGGGCAGGCACACGCAGGGACAATGGGTCTCCCAGGGTTGGAGGGTTTATGAATTTTGGGAAGCATATAAAACACAGGCTTACCCAGACCACTATTGTCAATACGGAGATGAGAAGCGCTAGAAGGTAAGGACTTGTTGGCGATAAGACTTTTGATGGTGTCATGGACCAGACGACTGTTGAGGACTGTCGCATCATTGTCACGGCGCTGGTAGAAGGAGCTGTTGGTGAGCTGCTATTTACTCTAGGAATAGTGGGAAGAAAATTATGGTCTAGATCAAAAGAGACTAGTTCAACCGGCAACGATCCAGAATTAGGATCCGATATTCTATTGGACACAAAGTTTATACTTTCAATAAGAGTAAAAAAAGACAATTCTGGAATAGATGTTAGTTCGTTCTGTTGAATGTATAGATCTACTAGAGAGTTGGCGTAAGGACGAAGCGAGATGCTCAGTTGACTAGCGTTATTTATGCAATTACCGTTTAACGTTAGATATACCAGTTTACTCGAACCAGGAAGCCATTTTGTGCTTGAAATTTTGTTATCTGCTAAATCTAGCGTTTGTAATGATGTAAGCTTTGACAAAGCTTTCGGGACCTCCGTTAAACTGTTATTGTAAAGAGATAATCTTGTTAAACTATTGGTCATCATGTCCATCGCATTATCAGAAAGAGAACTCAGATAGCTCCCTATGATAGATAACTCTGTCAGGCGAGAAAAATACTGAAGCCATGTTGGTGATGATTTTAAATCAACAAATTCCAGGTAAAGGATCTCTATGGTTGAACCAATGTTCTTCATGGCCTCGATGTTCCAGTCTAAGATATTAACTCCCTCAATATGCAACTCTTGAAGGCTGTGCAGATATAAGAAGGCATTTGGAATTCGAGTCATACGACCGTTGTAGATGGTCAACGTGGTCAAGGTTGTTGTCGATCCATTGAAGGCACCGTCTTCTATATGTGTAATGAGAGTGTTCATCAGAAAAATCCTTAGAAGGTTAGAAGGCAGACTTCCAGATGGGACTGTGGTTATGTGAGTTCCCTGAGAATAACAGTTAAATTAGTGTACAGCTATTTATAGTTATAATAAATATTGCTAAGTCTGATTTGACGTGTTTTTCCTTTTATGACACTACCAATTCTAGACTTTAATGGAATATTCAGTTATCACCCTGTGGTGGGTTTTGATGTTACTATGTTAATTATTAATTGTCTACAGAGTGAGGTCAGCTATGAAGGTCCCTGAGTCTAATAGTTGATGTTGATGTTCTCAGGATGCCTAACTGCTACCACCCTACGATCTCACTCTGCGAATTATTTTGATTTTATTATGTTATATGGCTACGTGTCTAGGGTAATGGATGTAGGGTGTTGTGATAATAACTTGAACACAACTGTAACTCAATACAATGAATTTAAGTAAGACAGTAGTTTTAGTTATCAACTTAATTTACTATTTTATTTTCCTGTACCTTCATTCTTTTGGGACAGGAATATTTAACTGAAGAAAATGTAGTGTGCATATACGAAATAAATAAAGAGAATTTTCTGTCCAGATCAAATAATAGGAACTGTCTTTGGTGATGTATTCACATAATAGTATAGTACTGTCGAATTGGTGAAAATCAATCTTGTGCGGGGCTGTTGTCTACATCATTCCCGCTAAAATGTGGATAAAGTTTTTGGAAAACTTTGCACGTTGATGGGTTGACAGGATGCCCTTAAGATACGTTCACCTTTTCTTTGAGTTCAGCTGTAGAATACTGGAAATTATGACAAAGTCAGCCCAGAAGTCTTTCTCTGGCTAACCCGTGCAGTAACAGCTCTGCTGAGGCCTTCACTTTCCTCAGATAAAGTCTCAGTAGGTCTCCTGTTACAGCTTGTAACAGTCAGTGAAACACTGCAACAGAAGGACATCCCCGCCCTTTTATATGCTGGCTTATAATTTCCACACCTAACCCCATTTAACAATATGGGGTCAGCCTCGTGTGCAACCAAGTGCACCAGCCCCGAATTTATTTGATTTCACTTTACACTGTGATTACATTCTGCTTCCATATGGGTGCTAAGCCACTGGTATTTAAACCTTAATTTGCTTCCACACACACACAGATGGAGTATACCATCTTCTTCTTATGATTTATTTTTGTAAGCATCCTAGGCATTTTTTCAGGTGTTCCTTGAACACTGAGGCCTGAATAAGACTGCCAGTAGTTCCTGGTCTTATTATAATAATATTTAATTATGACAATAGTTAATTATTTAAATAAATTTACTTCCATGTCTTTATAATCTGCTTCAGGCATGTATTGCTCCCTAGGATGTCATAAGCTTCCACAATGGCTAAGTCGCACAACACAAAATTTATGTGGGCCACGCTCTGGGTTAGCCTCTACACATTAATAATAATATTAATAAATCATTTCTCTTACCGCAATTCAATGAATGTATTTACACAAGTAAAAGATGACTGGCAAATAATGGAACACTTCAGATCTGCCTTCGTCCAGACTGTAAAGAATTTCTTTTCAGAGGCTTCACCTCTGCTCTCATCTTTACTGTGTCAAATTTTTATTATCAAATGGCGCTCTAGCCTTGTATTCTTTTGCTATTATCAATTCTGCTAGCCAATGGAACAACGCGTCAAATATTTGACTCTTTTTTGAAAATCCCAAACATTGTGTGGGTGTTTATCAATACGTTTGCGAGTCTGCTTTTACTCTCACTCGATAGTAATATGTTCGCGCTGGCTAGCAAATCTGCAACTTTTACCTCCCCTTCTCCTAACTAGTGGGGTGGCCAATGAAATCAAGTCAAAAATATTTGACTTTGCCGAAGATTTTCAAACCTGAGTTATTTATGCGTCTGTCAGTCTGTCACAATTTTTTATTTTCTACCATATCTCTGTTATTTATGGAGCGTTTTGAAAGACAGAAAGTGATTCTTACTCAGATCATTATCCTCTACATTTCTAGATACATTTTATGTACTTCTTTATCATTATTTGCATCTTTATATTTTTCTCGTTATTTATGGTTTTCTTGTACTGTACCACCATATTAATGAAATAAGTCTTCTAAGGTTCATCTATGTTATTATAAAGGAATATGAAGGATATTATATTCAATAATATTTATTCTATCTTTCAAGATCTTAGTTGTAGTTTATACAGAAAGCCATTTCCTAAAATTCACTTTTGCCACTAGCAGCCCTGCCCCATAGTGTCAATTTCAAATTTACAAGTAAGCGAGATATTTTTTCTTTTCTCCCCCTTGTCCCTTCACTCTGTCCTTTGAAGACCAAGCACTGCGTTAACAAGTTTGGTTTTGCACGCTTTTTCGGATTTCGTGGAAAAAAAAAAACTAGAGGCAGGAAACGCGGGCTGCAGTGTGTGTGTGTTTTTGCGAAAGTGACTTCAACGCTGCGTGTTTATACATTTGCATCTGCGTCGATCGTTTGCAGTTTTTGAAAAAGGCGATAGCTTTAGGTATTCCAATGCTAAAACGTATTACTCGATTGTTTGTCTATCGTTAGTTTCATTTTGGCAACAATCGTCAATAATTAATAGGATGGGGTGGGTAAATGATTTTAGTAGGGGATTTGTACCGCTTTTTTCCAAATATGCTAGCAGAAAAAGTCACACATTTGCCAATGTTTATTGTAAGTTATATACTTGTATATTGCCCCTTTGCAATTTTTAAAAATCTAATGAGGTTTATAACTTGTAAAATGGGTTTTATAGATTTAGGAAGGGGGTGAAATTTGAGAGGAAGGGTTTAAGACAGAGTGAACTTTATTACACACCCACGTTAGCTTCAATGATTGTGTCAGTTATAAGTTGACTATCTTTTTTCACAAGTGTTAACTTCATCAAGACAACATTTCGAAACAGTATTCACTTTGTTTTTCGAGTCATACTCGTTCAACATTGTGATTCAACTTGCCGCAGCTGATCTACATTGTCGGGCATTGAAATTCTTGGTTGTACATAATATCTTTATTTGAGACATCCAGACGAAATCAAGCGAATATCAATGTCTTGACATACTGCTGTCACATGATCTGTGTAATATGGAGTGATTTTGTATTGACTTCAGTATTTTAAACAACTCATGCTTTGGCAATTAATTTTATGGCTGAAAGATGTTTCAGTATTATGACGTTTCAAGCAGTTCAAGTCTAAAGTGTTACATGTATGAATGCTTCAAACAAGTCACGATAATAAAGCGTCTTGAAAAGATCTTAAATTGTGCAATGTGTCGGCTGGAAGTCAAGAATGAATATTTTGTTTTTATTTATGAAATCTGAAATGCCTTTTCTAAATTTATTTTCTTTTAAAAATGACAACAAAAGATAAATTAAATATGTCACATCTTCTTAGTTGTAATGGAATATATTCCTACATGTGGTGTTCATTATATCACTTTAGTCATGTAATAACGTTACAACAATAATAACCAATATTCACAATACTATAGCGACGTTGACTGAATCCATGTCCCTCGAATTTATTTTGTTACCTTAGTAATCACAGAATTTGATCAGCTTGTTTAGAGTTAACTTTTCTTCAGCTCCTCTTCTGTGTTTACTGCATACGAGTATGTAATATTCTTCTTCTTGGATCAAAGCAGTCAGTGGCCATCCCGCCTAATGGCGTCTTATAGGGAAGTTACAAACTGTCCCTATTTTGCTCGGTCTGTGGCCATCCTTCGTGCCGTGCCCTAACTCTGGTTCATGCTTTGTATCTCAGCTCCACTGTTCTCCGTCAGGTTGTCTTTGGTCTGCCTCTCTTTTGCCGACTTTCTGGTGTCCATAGCTTAGCAGTTCTGAAGATGGCGTCAGGATTCCTTCTGAGGACATGGTCAAGCCCATTCCAGCTTCTACCTGCAATGATGGTTTTCATGTGTTTTTGACTGCACCGTGTAAGCAGTACCTGGTTGGAGGCGGAATTCGGCCCAAAAAAATGTTGTCCTAAGGCAAGCTGTGTGGAATGAGGATAATTTGGACATTTCCTTTTCTGTTACTCTCCATCACTCAGCGCCATACAAAAGTACAGAAAGTACGCAGCTCTCGCATAATCTTAAATTTGTGTTTGTACTGTACTGAGAAGATTTCCAAATGTTGTTTAGATTTCCAAAGTCTGTTGTGGCTTTATTCATTCTGTTACTGGTGTCTTTGCTTGTCCCGCCGTCTGGTGTTTTTATGCTTCCTAGATATGTAAAAGTTTCGGTTTGGTCTAGCTTTTGGTTCCTTATTTTGTTGGGCTCGGAATTTAGTACATACGTGTCATTACCTCTGTCTTCTTCTGGTAAATGTCCAATCCCACTTGTTGGCTATATTTAATTAGTCAGTCTATTTTTTTCTTGAAGTTTTTTTTTTCAGGATATAACCTTGTCTTACACCAGTGGTGGTCCTGAACTCTTCTGACTTATGGTTTGCTGTCCTCACATAATTTCTGCAAGACTTGTAGAAGCTCTGTATAGCATGAATCAGAGGTGATGGAATGTTCTTCCTTGCCAAACAGTCCCAAAGTTTGCTCCAGGGGACCCTGTTAAACGCCTTTTCCAGATCTATGAAACAAAGATTGATCTCACTCTTATACTCAAGGGCCTTTTCACTCAGCTGTCTGAGTGTGAAGATTAGGTCTTGAGTACTTCGGTTAGCTCGGAATTCGCACTGAACCTCATCCAATTGTGGCTCAGCTAATCGTCGGAGTCTCTGCTCTAGGATTCTAGATTAGATTTTACCAGGGACACTGAGAAATGACATGCCTCTATGGTTTCCACATTGTCGATTGTCACCCTTTTTGAAAATTGGGGTTATGATGGCAATCTCCCAATCCTTTGGTATGGTCTTGTTGCACCACGCTGCCTATAGGAACCTTAAGAGTAATAGGTCGCCTGATGCTCCCATGTACTTAACCATTTCTGGTGTTATACCATCATGACCTGCTGCTTTGCCCATCTGTCACGAAGTGTATTCGCCTTCTTTTCTCTCTGTCAATCTTTTCTCATACCAAAACATTCTTTCTCTCTAAATTCTCTAGAATATCTACCTCTCGTCAAAACACATCAGGAGATCTCCCATTTCCTTCTGAAATTCCTTTTTCTTAAATCGAGGTTACCAGCAAACCACTGTGACCTTTTACCGCTGTGAACTTCCGCGCCCTGAATAATTACAGTTTAGCCAATGGATAGGAGCGCTGTATATTGTCGTTTGACCTTTGACCTTAGCAACCACCATGGAGTATGGCCAGTTGGGGGGAATGGAACGTAATGTCAAAAATAGGTCAGGCGCCCCACCCCTCACATAGGCAAATTAACGCCACCAAACAGAAACCTGGAGGAATTTTGGCGCGATTCTCAAAGCGCAGGCATATTCTGGTAAGCGGCATTCTCTCGCTAGCCGGCAGACTGACCGGAACAAATGGTTGCTCCCAAGAAATACAGAGGGGCCCGATCATTTTAAAGAGAAATGGTGCTTGCCTGAGCGAGTAAGTGATCTATATTGTTATATGAATAACATGAATTAATCATATGTTTATCTACAACATATCATGTCAGTATCTTTTGTTTTTCACTGTGACAGAAATTAATATCCTTGATTTTGTACAGGAGACAACAACATTATGTATACTGAAAGTTTCATCTATGAACTACCCTTGTCCTGTTTTATACTGAATTTCTACTAAATTCTACTGTATGATTTCAGCCATGATTATTCTTGTCATATTTTAATCCTGAACTGATTTCTGCAAATATCCTTATTATGTTTTAATGTGTTATGATGGTATTAATAAGGTATATGAATGCCTATCACATAAACTTAGAACTATGTAATAATGGGCAACAGCACTGTAGCCAATGTTATAAATGAATATGTTGAATGACTTGTAATTCAGTGGTTCTCAATCTTTGGTAGCAATGACACCCGAACATGTTACAGCAGAATAGAAAACTCTTACCCAGTGGTTCTCAAACCATTGTTGACAGTGACCCAAAATTGATTTTATTGCTCTGTGGGCACAAGGTAGACCAGTGGTTCTCAAACTTTTGATGACCACAGCCCCAAACTTCACAGTTGGTGAAGCTAACAGCCCACACGTTGAAAATCACTGCGGTAAACAACTTGGAAGCCGGATATAGGTTGAGACCCACCTGTATGCTTATAATGTCAGTTATGCTATAATAGATAATAGGTAGCACTTTGTTAGTGATGTTAACTATGAGTGTTGTTAGATTTCTGATGGACGATTAGCGTCCAGCAGATATGGCAAATGACTTCTCTGGCATGATTACTAATGGAGCTTCGATTGTTTTTCAATCCAGTCCTACCAGGTTGTCATACCAGAAGACTAAACCATAAGCAGTGTTCTCAAGGGCAGACATACTCCATCCCAGTTGGTGATGAGCCCTGTGTCACGACGGAGAAGAAGCAACTTGCCATCCTCTGAAACCCTAAAAAGAACTTGCTGGACCTGGAGTGCTGGGCCATATTGAATCCCTGGCAACAAGACTACATAAATTCAGCATCTAAGATGAGTATCTGAACATGCCAGCAGAACCACTACAGAATATTCCCATTGTCCTGTGATGACAAATTAATTCTGACATGGTTCAGAACCATTCATAGATTAGGGAACATATAGTTGTACATTTGAATATACTGTGATATTCTATCTTCTTTTTTTGAAAACTATACATAACAGAGTCTGTTGTTATTTACTTTG
Organism: Oreohelix idahoensis; assembly: GCA_024509875.1. Lineage (NCBI taxonomy): Eukaryota > Metazoa > Mollusca > Gastropoda > Stylommatophora > Oreohelicidae > Oreohelix > Oreohelix idahoensis. The sequence goes on along the minus strand of JAMPIV010020214.1, from coordinate 95,646 downwards.
TAATATTAAAATGGGTTGTATAGTTTTAATAACATAAATCTACACCCTGGGGGCAGAGCCATAATTAATAAACACTATTGGGTCGGGATATTTTTAATGTGGCTGGGCACCAAATCTCTTATCCATCTATATGTACTATACATAGTCCTTTGTAGGATATCGGATAAAGAATTTATCGCCTAGAGAATATCCTGTTTAGTTTCACCCGAATCCTTTCGAGAGTTTTTTTTGAGTGGACTAATTCCCGAGGAGAGACTGTGCATTCAACTTGCAGTCTGGAAGAGTTTCCTCTAGAGATTATCTTTTATTCTCCCATCAAGTCTGTCATACTTACACTTTCTCCCTCAAAACAAAAAACATTTCGCTACACCATCTTGACTTTCTCCAGTGCTGCCTTCAGTTCTTCCATCTTTATGTCATCTTCATCACCATTGGTTTCCTCTTCTGTGCTAGTGGTTATAATTTCTGATGCTTGAACTTGCTCACTATCAAGGAGTTCTGAGAAATATTCTTTCCATCTTTCCATTACTTCCTTCGGGGCAGTAAGCAATTTGCCTTGCTTGTCCTTTATAAATTTGAGAGGGCATTGTTTTTCTTTCCTCATGTTCTTTAGGGTCTTATAGAACAATTTCTGGTTTTCTTGCGCATCTTTTTCTAGCTTTTCTCCAAATTTTCCCCAGGACTTCTGTTTTGCTGCTAGCACCTTGTTCTTTGCTTCTGTTCTGAGTATCACATATTCTCTATATTTCTCTATTTGTCCTGTTGAGTTTTTAGCTCCTAAGTATTGTTTCCATGCCATTGTCTTCTCTCTTATTTTCTCTTTGACTTCCTCTGTCCACCAAGGTGTCCTCTTTCTCTTGTTCCCAAGTCGGACTTCACCACACGCTTCGGCAGCAGCTGAATTTATGATGTCCTTGAATTTAAGCCAGAGGGTTTCCAAGTCATCAGGTTGTTCTTCTGTGTTTCTCACCGCTGTAGCAATAAGCCCCTGATATCTGGTCTTAATTTCTGGCTCTCTCAGCTTGTAGGTCATAATGCTCATTTCTCCCGTTTGTTTACTTGGTTTCTTGCGTGATGTTGGGCAGTTCACAGGTTGAGTAACTTTTTCAGATGTTCTTTTGGTTATAAGCAGGTAGTGATCACTTCCAATCTCTGGCCCCCTCCAGACTCTAGCATCCCGGACATATTTGAATGATCTCCTCCTAACAATGGCATAGTCGATCACTGACTTCTCATTCTTTGTTGGTTCACATCTAGTGTATGCATGCATGCGCTTATGGGGGAACTTTGTGTTTGTAATGATCAGATTCTGCTCACTGCAGAATCTAAGGAGTCACTTTCCATTGTCATTGAGAGTATCTTCTCCATATCTTCCGATAACTCCACCCCATCCAGCATGGTCATTTCCATCTCTGGCATTGAAATCTCCGAGCATAAATTCATCTAGGCAGTCATCCAGTGTCCTTTGAAGCAGCTCGAAGAATTCATTCTTGACCTCTGCTCTCTCAACCTCATTTGGCCTATACACTATGACCAGGTTGACTATGGTTTCTCCTTCTTTTAGTTTTAGAACCATAACGCGCTCCGAGACAAAGTTCCATCCCTTGATACTATCTTTTTGGATTTGGCCACAATGCAAACCACGCCCCCTTTAGCTCTTTCAGATGTGGGTACACCACTGCAGAGCAGCATGTTGCCATCGAGATTGTCGTGAAGTCTGATTCACAACCCGTCATTCTGACCAAACAGTACGCCATACTTTATAAAAACTGTATGATAGACGAACCAATGGAATCGCACCTTCATGTATAGTGTTAACAAACGTACTAGCCTAACAGTGGCGAGCTCAAATCAGTGTAACCTTGTTTCAATTGGAGGTAAGCTACAGACTTAGGAGCGCAGTACAGCATGGCAGAGGTCAAGAATTCACAAATAGGAATGTTCAGTTAATTAAGTGTGCAAAGATTTCCACGGGAAGTAATATAGGAATGGATAAATCTCGAGTGGACTGCATCGAGACATCAGGCAAGTCAACAATTTTGCTGTTTAGGCTACGCCTAGGAAAAGATGGTAGTATGATAATAAAAGACCAATATCTAGATAAAGAAAGAATAATACAGGGCGTAAGTTAAGCCTAAGATGAAGGAAATCGGTCCAGGAATAAGGAGGATATGTAGATTACTAGTTTTTCATATTTGAACAGCTGGACAAAATGTATGCCAGCATTAAGAACGCAAACACACTTTAGTAGTAAGCTCTCTCTGTCATTCGGCCTTGGCCTATATATAGGACGTGCCATCTTTCGAAAAGAGACCATACAAATTTTTAAATACAGCAATAAGAGCCAGTTCTATCAGAGAGAGACTTCTTTGCCTTTTGCATCTGAGACCATTAACAGCTCGACTGTATGTACTTTAGGGTAAGAAAGAAAGTATATATATATATATATATATATATATATATATATATATATATATATATATATATATATATATATATATATATAATTCTAGTTAATTAACTTGTGCGTTAGGAAGTGTGTAGATTTGTTTCAAATTAATGTGTAATTTCTGGAGGCTAAACCAAGCCTGTGTATATTCAAATAAATTAAGAATGGAAGCAGAAATGGTGTCCAGGGTTTTAGAAAAGCATTTAACGAATTATTTCTTGATGAAATGGGACACACACCAGGAACAAAGGAAAAGATGAAAGGAATAACTTTACTGTATTGTTTAAGATATCACTTAGTATTTTTTTCACAAAAGGTAATAACTTTATGGAGGCGAATCATGGACAAATGGCTCTAACTAAGGATTTGGAGAAAATTGTATTCACAGTAAACTGGATTGTGTTATTACTGACATATTATGCCCTGTGCGTCTACTGGCACACTGTCTGAAACTGTCTCTCATTCCTTATCTCTGTACTAGAGAGAGAGAGTGATAGACAATATAGTAGTTAATCAAATATGTTTCAGGTTATATCCTGTCATCCAAGTACACGTTAAAGAGTCAGTCACTACTGCAGGAACTAGTGGTGCGAGCGCCCTTGTTGTTCATAGGGACAGCCACCCAGTATCCACGGCCTGGAGGAATCTCATGTGACTTTTCCTTCCATGTCAGGAGTATGACAGTCTTCAATTCAACAGATAAGTGCCAAGGTTACTGTTCAGAGTACCCAGAAAAACCACTATTCTAAGAAAGACATATCTACTGATGACATTTTGTTGGGCATAGTTATAGCTGGTCTTCTTCTTCTTCTTTCATCCTTAGCCGCCGACCGTCAAAGCAGTCAGTGGCAATTACGCCTGGTGGCGTCTTGTAGGGCAACAACAAATTGATTCCACTTTGCTCGGTCGGCGGCCATCCGTCTTACAGTGCTCCATTCTAGTTCATACTTTGCATCTCAGCCTCCACAGTCCTCCGCCAAGTTGTTTTTGGTCGGCCTCTCTTTCGTTTTCCTTCAGGGGTCCATAGCATAGCTGTTCTTGTGATGGCATCGGGGTCTCTTCTGAGGACGTGGCCAACCCAGCTCCAGCGTCTGCCAGCTATGATGGTGTGCATGTCCTCTTGCTTGCTCCGAGTAAGCATATCTTGGTTGGTGATGTTATTCGGCCAAAAGATTCTGAGAATTTTTCTTAGGCATGTTGTGTGAAAAGAGGACAATTTCGACATTTCCTTCTCTGTAACTCTCCAGCATTCCGCACCATAGAGAAGCACAGAAAGCATACAGCTCTGATATAATCTTAATTTTTTGTTTGTGCTGTACTGAGAGGACTTCCAGATGTTGTTTAGACTAAAAAAGGCTGTTCTTGCTTTGTTCATTCTGTTGTTGATGTCTCTGCTTGCTCCGCTGTCTGGTGTTACTACGCATCCTAGGTATGTGAAGGCATCTGTCTGTTCCAAATGCTGATTCCTTACTGATATGGGCTCAGGGTAGCTTACATTGAGTTTCATGACCTCTGTCTTCTTTAGGTTGATGTTCAAGCCCACCTGCTGGCTATACTTATTAAGTCTATCCGTTTTTTCCTGGATGTGTTGATGTGAATGTGCTAGCAGTGCAATGGCATCTGCATATTCCAGATCTTCCAATGTAGAAAATGTAATCCATCTTATTCCTCTTGGATTGCCCTCTGTTGTCTGGCGCATCACCCAGTCTATGACTGTTAAAAATAGAGTGGTTGATAAGGGGCATCCCTGTCGTACTCCTGTCTTCACTTCAAAGGTTAGGTTGCTCTGCCCAATGCTACACGTAAAGTTGGCATAGAGGCTTTTTATGATTGACACTATGCAGCTTGGAATTCCATAAGCCCTCAGTATTTTCCATAAACTGTCCCTATGTATACTGTCAAAAGCCTTTTCGAAATCAACGAAATTAATGTACATCTGTCTTTGCCATTCTGCGCACTGCTCTATAATGTTCCTGAGGGTAAATATATGATATACACATCTTCTGTTCTTTCTAAATCCTGCTTGTTTTTTCCTCAGTTTGTGGTCTACTGCTTTTGAGATTCTCTGTATAATTATCCTGCCTAGTATTTTGCTGGGAACTGAGAGAAGAGTTATTCATTTCCAATTATTGCAGTCTGCAAGATCTCCCTTCTTGGGCTATTTGACAATTATTCCTTTTCTTCACTCTGTTGGTGTTGTCCCTGTTTTCCAGACTTGTGCAAATAGTGGTTCTATTAGTTCTGCTGCTAGCTCTGGGTCTGTCTTAAATAGCTCTGCATTTAAGTTATCATGACCAGAAGCTTTTCCATTCTTTAACCCTTTGATTGCTGTGATGATTTCTTCTTTTCGTGAGATGTCTGTATTAACATCTAGATCATTTTCAGCCTCAGGAACATTCAATTGTGTCTCTGGTGGTTCCTTATTCAGAGTTTCTCTGAAATGCTCTACCCTTGTTATTTCCTGTCCCTCTACTGTCGTGATGAGATTTCCGTGCTTATCTCTTACTAATGTAATATTATTTGCACCTCGTTTTCCACTTATGATTTTAGTTATTTTGTATACTGTGCTTTGTTCATTTCTCAGTGCTGCCTCTTCTGCCTGTCTTGCAAGGTCATCCAGAAATGTCCTTTTGTTAGCACGGGTTTGACGTTTAACTTCCTTGTACTGTTCACTATATATTGCCTTTAACTTGGGAGACTTAGCTTCTGTTTTCTTTCTTTTCATTTCCTTTCTCTTCGCTATGGTGTTTAGCGTATCTGGTGTTATCCAGTCTTGGCTCTTTCTTTCCTGGAATCCCAAGCATGACTTGCTGCTTTCTTTGTATATTGTTGAGATGGTGTTGAATCTCTGGTCAACATCATCGGCCTCTGTTCTTTCCTAGCTTTTGATAATCTCATATCTTCTCTTTACGTCGACCACGAAAGTTTTTCTGGTGAGGGGATCCTTCAGTTTCGTGATGTTGTATCTTTTCTGTTTGACTGCAACTGGTCCAGCAGCTCTGAGTTTCACTTTCAGTCTTGCTACTACTAGGTGATGATCACTTCCCACATCTGCGCCTCTTCTTACTTTCACGTCTTGCAGTGCATGTCTCCATCTGCCATTGATCATTATGTGATCTATCTGGTTTCTGTCTCGTCCGTTTGGTGATTCCCATGTTATCTTGTGCACTTCCTTGTGTGGAAAAAGTGTTCCTCCAATGACCAGGTTGTTAATACTGCAGAAGCTTTTTAATTTGTCCCTATTCTCATTTGCTGTTCCACTGCCGCATTTCCCCATTACTCTTTTGATATAATTTATGTGTGCTCCCACTTTCGCATTTAGGTCTCCCATTACTATAATGAGGTCGTACCTGGGTGTAGTTTCCATTTCTTTTTGTACCTGTTGATAGAACTCGTCCTTGATCTCTTCATCGCTGTCATTTGTTGGTGCATAGCATTGTATAATTGTCGTGTTGGTGAACCTCCCTCTCAGTCTTGCTCTTATCAGTCGGTTGTTGATGGGTTTCCATTCCAGTAAAGACCTTTCCATTCCTTTCTTCATGATAATGGCTACACCTTCGTTGTGCTGACATCCTCTCTGCCAGAATAAAGTACTGTTTCCCCTGTAGCTGTTTTTATTCTCCCCTTACCTGTCCATCTGCTCTCGCTTATTCCCAGGATATGTATCTTGTAGTTCCTCATCTCTGCTGTGATTTGTCTCAGCTTTCCTGCCTCATTCATAGTTCTGACGTTTTAAAAACCAATTCTGGTTTCGTGTTTTGCGGTCGGGGCATCCGTTTTCATGCCAGTGGCTTCCTTTCGGCTTTCACCACTGTCAGTCATACGAGCCTGATACTCCGGATGTCCGTCCCGCAGCAAAGTTTTTCCATTTATTGTTGTTTCCGTAACGTGCGATTTTTTTACATAGATAGGGGTGTCAACCCTGTGCTAAAACCCCCAACCTGGAGGACCAGAGTACCAGCTTTTGTCTGACCCCTACCCACGCAGACCAGTCCAGCTTGGTTGAATCTACCAGGAGTAAATCTCCCACTGGCATAGCTCTGGGGATTGTCAGGGTACACAAGCCGCCATACCGCTACAAGGTATAGGTATCATTGATGGCAGAGGTATAGCCAGTGATAGCCTAAAATTCAAATGACAGTGAAATAAAAGTGTTATTAAGATATAGATATTCTACAACCAAGAGAGAAGAACTTTCTTAAAATTGTAAAGACTTTAGATACTGTTGACCATTTTACAAGTGATTTTATTTATTTCATGTTGTAATTAAGTTTTAAGTTCGGTGAAAGATTTTCACACAAGAAAAGAAAAACCTGTAAAAATAAATTGTAAATATTTACTAGCAGGTAACAAGGGTGGTAGGGCAGGAGTGTGTAAGGGATAGTACCTCTCGGTGAGACGCAGCCACATCCCTTTTGGGATGGCCTGGATCCTATTTGGGTCCCCCGCTTCTGCCCAGCTCACGTATGGCTCCCAGAGTCTGCTTGTGTACGGCAGCGCCACCCCCCGGGCAACGGCTTTGGCTAGCGGGCTAAACTACGCTGAGCACAGTGAAGAAGGAAGTCCCCCCTCATTAGTACACACAGCTTCTGGCGGAAGAGATGGATGATCGATTTATTCGACAACGACTTTGAAGGCAGGAGCTGGCTCGGCCTGGTATCGGGCTTCAGGGCGCACCAAGGACCAAAGTTGGTAAGCTTCCAGAACCGTTCAGAAAGCAATGGCAAACTACGGAATGAATATTGCCAAGAAATCATGACAGCCAAGAATGATGAATCTCGAAACACAAAGATCTGATAGTGTGGCCTCCAGGCCAGGCAGATCGACTATGCGAACTGGGGAAGAGAACGATGCCAGAGCAAGTACAAGTAATGGTTATGACGGCCAAAAACCTGACTGTGTTATTGCGGAAAGCCCTGACATCGGACTAAAGAAAAAATTAAGAATAGGCACGTGGAATGTAAGAAGCATACATCAGGGAAAACTCTGTATGATTAGTAAAGAAATGGAAAGAACCAAAACAGACATACTTGGCATTTCTGAACATAGATGGGCCAGACCTTTATATACTCAGGGAAGGAAAAGGGCGGTCAGAGCGGGGTTGGTTTTTTCCTGACAAAGAAAGCATCTACAGCACTACCTGGATACAATCCGATTAGTGATCGACTTCTCATGATTAGACTTAAGAGAAAGAAAAGAAACAATTTTACAAGTTTATGCACCCACATCTGCAGCAGATGATGATGAAATTGAGGAATGTTACAACAGTTTACACGAGACTTTAGAGAAAGTGGGCAAAAGGGGTATCATGATAATCATGGGCGACTTTAACGCGAAAGTTGGCATCGAAAGAACAGAGGAAGAGAAAAAGGTGCGAGGTCCATTCGGTAAAGGACATAGAAACGAAAGAGGAGAAAAACGAATCGAATTCTGCTTAGAAAACAACCTCTCCATTACAAATACCCTATTTAGACAACATCCCAGAAGGCTTTATACATGGACCTCACCAGATGGCAACAGCAGGAATCAAATAGATTACATCTTGATACAACAAAGATGGAGGTCAGGTATATCATCTACAAAGACACTCACAGGAGCAGATTGTGATTCAGATCATGAGCTACTAATTGCAGATTTTAAGTTAAAGTTGAAAAAAGTGACAAAAAGTGCTAGACCTATCCGTCTCGATGTAAGCGCCATACCACCTGAATATAACATAGAAGTACAAAACAAATTCGAAGCCTGATGGCTGTACAAGGGGATATGACACCGGATGAGCTAGCCACACATGCGAGAGACATTCTCATCACATCAGCAGAAAACATGATCCCTAGAAAAGTGCATAAGAAGCAGATATACATCACGGAGGAAACATTGAGGCTCATGGAGGAAAGAAGAAAATGGAAGCAAACAGGAGTAGAACGGAACAGTGACAAATACAAAAACTGAACAAGAAACATCAGGAGAGAGATTAGGAAAGACAAGAAACAGTACATAACGAATACCTGCAATAGAATAGAAGAGCTGCAATTTCAGGGAAAGGATAGGGATATGTTCAAGGAAATCAGAACGAATTTAGACCATCATTATATGTAATCAATGATAAAAATGGTAACATACTAACAGAAAGTAAGGATATATTGAAGAGATGGAAGGAGTACTGTAGAGAAATGTATGAAGATAGTACAAAGACCCCAGACATGACGATTGAAAGTGAAGAGAGAGAGAGAGCCAGAACCAAATTAGATGAAGTACATGCAGCAATCAAAAGCCTGAAGAAAGGGAAATCACCAGGATGCTATGATATACCAACTGAACTAATCCAAGCAGAAGGAGAGACCAGTGTCCTCGTTAATCATGCACTATGTGTGAAGATCTGGAACAGTGCAATCTGGGACAAGCATGGAAAAGATCTGTGTATAACCCTCTCCCAAAGAAAGGCAATTTAAAACTGTGTACCAACTATCGTTCTATTGCTTTAATAAATAATGCCAGCAAAATCCTCTTGCGGATTATCATGAAGAGGATAGAAAGAAAGTTAGAACATGAAATACATGAAGTACAGGCGGGTTTTAGACAAGGCAGAGGTACGAGAGATCACATCTTTAATGTGAGAAACATCCTCGAGAAATGCAGAAAATACAATATAGATCTTCATGCCTGTTTTGTAGATTACACAAATGCCTTCGACTGCGTACAACATCAGAAATTGTGGAACATCATGAGAGACATGTGATTTCCAGCGCATTTTATCCATCTAATTGAAACACTATACGATGAACAACAAGCAGCTGTCAGAGAAGCGGGAGAAACCTCAGGATAGTTTGAGGTGAAAAGGGGAGTAAGACAGGGTTGCATCCTTTCGCCATACTTGTTTAACATCTATGAAGAAAATGTAATGAGAAATGTTCGGATTGACCAAGAATGTGAACATTGCGATCCGTTCACAATTGGTGGAAATGCGATCCCAGAACTCAGGTACGCAGATGACACAGTTATTCTTTCAAACAGTGCCAAGGGACTAGAACAGTTAATCCTGTCTGTCAAAAGACACAGTGATGATCAGAACCTTTTTCTGAACACAAAAAACAAAGATTATGTCCACAGACAAAACAATATGCCAAACAAAAATTACCATCAATGATGAGGAAATTGAAAGTGTCACACATTTTGAATATCTTGGCTCCATAATTAACAACAATGGAGACTGCTCAAAAGATGTCGGAAAGAGACTGGCTATAGCAATGCAGAGGTTAAATAAAATGAAGAACCTATGGCATAACACCAGCAAATTAATAAAAGTAAAACTTCTGAGAACGTGCATCTTTCAGGTAGCAACAGATGGATGTGAATCACTTACCATTACTCAAACATTAAAGAAAACAATCGAATTTTTCGAAGCAAAGTGGTCCAGAAAAATTCTCAGAATATCGTGGACCAAGAAAAATAAAAATAAAAACATCCTACACGACCTGAACATCGAGGAAAACTGGCTCATAAACAATATCATGTCCCGGAAACTGAAATATTTTGGCTACATTAAACGCCATAGTAGCTTAGAGAGAGCAGTGATGGATGGTATGGTACCTGGAAGGCGAGGCAGGGGCCGACAAAGACGACGGTGGACACAGGACATTGAAGACACCTTAAACATGACATTGGAGGAGGCAGGAGGGCTGGCTAGAGATCGAGAGTCTTTCACGCGGGCTGTGATGAGAGCGACATTCTGCAAAGGACATGCTACATGATGATGATGACCAGCAGACTTACTTAAATTATTTAATTTAAGCTGCAGTTTAGTTAATACCCCTAGCAGAGCTAATAATATAAACAGAGGAGGATCTTGAGAGGAGCAAGTAGGGACTTAGGATAAAACACTACCATAATTCCTTGGAATTTATACAGTTTGGGAGCCGCGGTAGCATAGTGGTTAATGCACTGGCTTCCTAGATGGATGTGGTCTATGGTTCGATCCCCTGATGAGGTGGGATTTTTTTAGGCCGCAAACGGCTCCTGGATCGACCCAGCCCCAAATGGGTACCAGAGCAACTCTGGGAAGGTTAAGGCGGCCGGCGTGATGCTGACCACATCACCCCTAGTGTGCCGACGGTCAAGAAAATATGTGCCTAACACCATATTCCCAATATGCCTCAATGGGCGTGTAACGGGATCCTTTACATTTTTTTAAATACAGCTTGATCTTACATTTGATGTCTATACACCCTTACTCTTTTCAGAGAAGGGGGTATTACTTGTAAGACCAGTCTCTTATCTGACACTGTCCTGGTATCACCTGATACAACTTTGTGTCCAGGATACTTCATAATTTCTATAACAATCAACCCTCTCGTGACACTAGGGGCTCGTCCGGGATTCATGTACCACCCTGGGGTCTTTTCTTTGAGACATTCAGGCTTAAAGGTATCACTTTCATCCTCTGAGTTAGCAGTAGGAGAATAATTTAAATAATAAAAATTAAAATTAGTAAAAAGTAGCATTGTATAAAGCACTTTGTAGTACCATAGAATACAAACCAAAACTTTGGTGACTGGATACACTGACAGTAGTCCTTAATTATTTAGTGTTGTAATAATTTTAGATTTGTTTATATGAGAGTGTAAGTTTCTGCAAGATAGTATTGTATGAGTATGGCAGATTTGGCAAAGTTTCGATCTGCTGCAATGCAGACAGCAAAGGAGTTTGGGTTAAGTGGGAAAGGACTTATTCAGTATGTCCCTACAGAGTGTGACAAGTTTATAGAAAGAGAAGATAAGAAGTTGGAAACTGAAAGGAAACTTCAAGTGGAAGCTGAGGAGAGGAGACAGGCTGCTGATAGGGAAGCTGATAGGGAGGCTAAGAAACTGGAAGCTGATAGGGAGGCTAAGAAACTGGAAGCTGAGGAGAGAGGACAGGCTGCTGAAAGGGAGACTGAAGCTAAGAGATTGAAAATAGAGGCTGAAGCTAAGAGATTGCAATTGCAAATGGAGGCTGAGAGAGAGGAAAAGAGGTTGCAAAGGGAGCAGGAATTGAGAAGGAAAGAGCTTGAACTTCAAGGGAATGTTACAGGTAATGGAAGTAATTCAACTACCTCTGACAGTAGTGCAAGTCAAGGTACCCCAAATGGAGCCATGAATTTTCACTTGGATCCATTTGTGGAAAAAGAGGATAAAATTGAGTCATATCTAAGTAGATATGAGAGGTTGGCCACTAACTACGGCCTAGAGAAGGAAAAATGGAGCCTTAAGCTATCGGAGGGGCTGAGAGGGGTTTCTTATGAAGTGTATGCAAAACTCGGAAAAGAAGAGCAGGATGAATATTAAATCTTGAAGCAGGCATTTCCGGTTCGATATGAAAAGAACTCAGAATTTTATAGGAAGAAATTCCGAACTGCTAAGCTGCTTTCTGGAGAAACTTACCACCAATTCTCTGCCAGATTAGAAACCTACTTGGTGAAGTGGATTACTCTGGCGAAATGTCAAGACCTAAAAAAAATGGTCATGATGGAACAAGTGAGAGAGTCTGTGCCTCCAGACATGTGAAAATTTCTTATGGAACAAGGTGCAGAGAGATTGCGGGAGATTTTAACAGTTGCTGAGAGATATCAAGCAGCTCAGGCAGAAATAGCCGGACTTAAGAGGAAGCAAGGAGAAAATAATAGGCCGCCGCCAAACCAGAATAAGTTTGATAATAGAGACCAACAACAACACAAATACAAACAAGGTTATGACAAACCTACATTTTACCAGAGAGACAGGAACCCTCAGGTACAAGATAAGAAACCCTACAGACAGGGTGATAAGTGGTGCAAAATTTGCAAAATGAACAACCACAATACTTTGGACTGTGGAAAGAATATCCATCCATATCTCGCTGCATGACTTATAACAGTGGACAAGGGAAGGATCAAACTGACAGCCAGTCAGATAGACATACATCATACCCCCACCTGTGAAGAAGTAACATGTAACGGCACTAAAATATTGTGCCTCTATGATTCAGGATTGGAATTTGACTCAGTCGTGAGTGCATCCTTAGTGCACCCTGATCAATACACCACAGAAAAAGTGAAGATACACGGAGCATTAAAAGCAACAGTCACCATGACACTTGCCATAGCAAGTAACAATGTCGGGACTCGCTACGTGGAAGGAGTGATTAATGCAGCAGTGAGTGATGATCCAATGTACCCGCTGGTAATAGGTAGTAGATATGTCCTCATGGGTGACCCAATAAAACCTGTGATCATAGCAACACTCCAGAGCAGGTCTAGCTTTAAGAAGGAGGAGGGAAGTCCAATTAATTTTCATCCGAGAAAGATGAAAAAGGCCACGCTGATGATAGCTCATTAAAGCCTTGTTTTGGCAAATTGCCAAAAAGCCATAACCCCCAAAGAAAAGACAGTTTTATATAAATGATGGATTGCTATACAGGAAAGCTGGAACAGGACCCAATGGGCATGAACAGCTAGTACTGCCATCTGTTTACAGGGACAAGGTTATGGAACTAGCACATGTTGTATCAGACGGTAGACATATGAAATCGGTACCACTTGTCAAAGGACATCAGTGCATTATTATTGGCCAGTCATCGCTGAAGACATAGCTCGGTATGCGACTGCCTGTGCAGAATGTAGCACGGTAAAACCCACACGTTGGGAAAACCAACAGGACCTAGGAAAGCATTGGGTCGGACGTAGGCCTGAAAATACATATAAACAGGTAGACATAGTGGATAGGATGGCACCATCTCACAAAAAGTCTTCCAGGAAACCAGTTACCATGGCAACTCTCCGTATTGTACCGAGAGGGGAGAGAACACATCCCATACCGACACAATTTTGATCGGAACACCAGGTACTGGCTAAAAATAGAAGTGTGGTTAGCTAGCTACCTTTGATAACGAAACTGCGGGAAAACCCAGAAAAATAGGTAGTAGAAGATTGGGCTGTATGAACCAGTCGACTGATACACAGCCAACTCCAGTATACTGCTGTTTAAATAAGCAGTAGAAAGGGCACCGGCAACGTTGGTAGTTGGCCTTCCCATACAAGGTCCATTGGAAGTATTGATGCGGACATGGACTGAAATTATATATGGCATCTTTGAAGGGAGAATTGATTTCTTGATGCAGGAAAATTTCTTTTCCCCAAATGAACTATATTATCGCGCCGGTGTGGTTTTGCCGAGGAAACCCTCTGGTGAACATAGACTCTGTCTGGATTACAAAAAATTGAATGCTATAACAAAGTCACAAGTGGATCTAAGTAAAGGGTATTACCAGATTCCCGTCAAAGCTAAAATCAGATATTTGCTGGAATTTAGCACTTCGGAAGGGCACTATGAATTCAATATGTTGCCTTTTGGATTGAAGAATGCTCAGAGTGTTTTCTCCAGGATGATGAGGAAATTACTGGATCCCTTACAAAACCCAGCAATCACCAATTTTATGGATGATATCTTCATAGCTACAGAAACATTTGAGAAACATCTATCGTCAATGGACATGTTGTTGGACTGACTCAGAGAGGCGAACAAGGAAATAGTAGTTGATAATCAGCACATTAGACAGGCGGCAGTACCTGTGCTGTTTATTACCACAACATGTTGTGGTTAGGACTGATGCTGGCAACATAGGGTTGGGGCAGATTTCTTGAGTAGGAACCTACCTGAAGGACACCAGGAGAGTAGGAAGGAAGAGTAAACCTTCTATTGGGTGAATGCCTTGTTTGTGAATCCAGACAGGAAGCTCCACTAGATGATTTAAGGTTTTGAATTGGGATCTCTTGTCGTGAAGTCTGATTCACAACCCGTCATTTTGACCAAACAGTACGCCATACTTCATAAAAAATGTATGATAGACGAACAAATGGAATCGCACCTTTATGTATAGTGTTTACAAATGTATTAGCCTAACAATGGCCAGCTCAAATCTGTGTAACCTTGTTTCAATTGGAGGTAAGCTACAAACTTAGGAGCGAAGTACAGCATGGCAGAGTTAAGAATTCACAAATAGGAATGTTCAGTTAATTAAGTGTGCAAAGATTTCCACGGGAAGTAATATAGGAATGGAGAAATCTCGAGTGGACTGCATCGAGACATCAGGCAAGTCAACAATTTTGCTGTTTAGGCTACGCCTAGGAAAAGATGGTAGTATGACAATAAAAGACCATTATCTAGATAAAGAAAGAATAATCCAGGGCGTAATTTAAGCCTACGATGAAGGAAATCGGTCCAGGAAGAAGGAGGATATGTAGATTACTATTTTTTTCATATTTGAACAGCTGGACAAAATATATGCCTGCATTTTGGAACGCAAACACATTTTAGTAGTAAGCTCCCTCTGTCGTTCGGCATTGGCTTATATAGCTAACTCTTTCGAAAAGAGGCCATAAAAATTTTTAAATACAGCGAGAAGTGCCAGTTCTATCAGAGAGAGACTTCTTTGCCTTTTGCATCTGAGACCATTAACAGCTCGACTGTATGTACTTGAGGGTAAGAAAGAAAATATATATATATATATATATATATATATATATATATATATATATATATATATATATATAATTCTAGTTAATTAACTTGTGCGTTAGGAAGTGTGTAGATGTGTTTCAAACTACTGTGTAATTTCTGGTTGCTAAACTAAGAATGTGTATAATGAAATAAATTAAGAATGGAAGCAGAAAGGGTGTCCATTGTTTTAAAAAAGCATTTAAAGAATTATTTCTTGATGGAATGGGACACACACACTAGGATCAAAGGAAAGGATGAAAGGAATTACTTTGCTGCATTGTTTAAGATATCACTTAGTATTTTTTTTCACAAAATGTAATTACTTTATGGAAGCGAATCATGGACAAATGGATCTAACTAAGGAAAAAGGTGAAGGTAAAGGATGTGTTACACGCCCATTGAGACATATTTGGAATATGGTGATAGCCCCATTTTTTTTTACCGTTGGCACACTAGGTGTGATGTTGTCAGCATCCCGCCAGCTGCTTTAACCTTCCCAGAAGTTGCTCTGGTACCCATTTGGAGCTGGGTCGACCCAGGAGCCGTTTGTGGCCTAAAAAATCCCACCTCATCTGGGGATCGAACCATAGACAACTGCGCAAGGAAGCCAGTACACTAACCACTATGCTACCGCGGCTCCTTCTAACTAAGGATTTAGAGAAAATTGTATTCACAGTGAACTGGATTGTATTATTACTGATATATTATGCCCTGTGCGTCTACTGGCACATTGTCTGAAACTGTTTCTCATCCCTACCTCTGTACTAGATGGATAGTGATGGACAATATAGTGGTTAATCAAATATGTTTCAGGTTATATCCTGTCATCCAAGTACTACTTTAAAGAGTCAGCCACTACTGCAGGAACTAGTGGAGCGAGCTCCCTTGTTGTTCATAGGGACAGCCACCCAGTATCCACGGCCTGGAGGAATCTCATGTGACTTTTCCTTCCATGTCAGAAGAGTGACAGGCTTCAATTCAACAGATAAGTGGCCAAACAAGGCTACTGTTCAGAGTACCCAGAAAAACCACGATTCTAAGAAAGACATATCTAATGATGACATCTTGTTGGGCATAGTTATAGCCAGTGATAGCCTAAAATTCAAATGACAGTGAAATAAAAGTGTTATTAAGATATAGATATTCTACAACCAGAGTGAGTTCAACCAAGAGAGAAGAACTTTCTTAAAATTGTAAAGACTTTAGATACTGTTGACCATTTTACAAATGATTTTATTTATTTCATGTTGTAATTAAACTTTAAGTTCGGTGAAAGATTTTCCAACAAGAAAAGAAAAACCTGTAAAAATAAATTGTAAATATTTACCAGCAGACTTACTTAAATTATTTAATTTAAGCTACAGTTCTTGTTGGTAGATAAATTTAGTTAATACCCCTAGCAGATCTAAAATATTAACAGAGGAGGATCTTGAGAGGAGCAAGTAGGGACCTAGGATAAAACACTACCATAATTCCTAGGAACTTATACAGCTTGATCTTACCTTTGATGTCTATACACCCTTACTCTTTTCAGAGAAGGGGTATTACTTGTAAGACCAGTCTCTGATCTGGCACTATCCTGGTATCACCTGATACAACTTTGTGTCCAGGATACTTTATAATTTCTATAACAATCAACCCTCTCGTGACAGAGATCCATGACTCGTTGTCCCTTTTTCTTTGTTTCCGTTATAGCCAGGGTTTATAATTTTTCTTTCCTCATCTCTTCCACCAGCTCCTCTTCTTTCCCATTTATACTTCTTGTGTTCTAAGTTCCATAAGTCGTAGTCCGTAGTCCGTTCCAGTTCGTCGCCTTTAGAATCAGTCCGGTTTTCTCTCTTGTAATTCGCGTAATCATGTTTTAAAGCAAACAGGTGATTGGCCTGTTGTGCCTTTGCATGGTGGAGGGGCTGCCTCCTTACGGCCTCCATGCAGGCCGCCCTCCTCCTTTTTCAGCCAGGCTTGGGACCGGCCTAGGCGGAGTTATGCTCTCAAAAGCCATTTCAAAATCAACAAAGTTTTATATATAGCTGTCTTTACCAATCTGTACACTGCTCTATTATATTCCTGAGGGTAAAAATATGGTATGTGCATCTTCTGTTCTTTCGGAATACTGATTGTTCCTTCCTCAGTTTATGGTCTACTGCTTTTAGAGTCTGTTGATAATTATCCTGCTCAATATTTTGCTGGGAACTGAGAGGGGTGTAATTCTTCTTCAGTTGTTGCAGTCTGTAAGGTCACCCTTTTTGTGATAATTTGATAGTTGTTGCTTTCTTCCTTTCAAGTTGTGTTGTCTCTGTTTGCCAGATATGTGCAAAGAGTGGTTCTAAGAGTTCAGCGGGTAATTCAGGATCAATTTTAAATGGGTGCTTTTCCATTATTCAACGCTTTCATAGCTGTTATGATTTCATCCTTTCTTGGAACATCGGTATTGATATCCAGGTCATTTTCAGCCTCAGAAATGTTCAGCTGCATCTCTGGTGATGTCTTATTGAGTATTTCTCTAAAGTGTTCAGCCCATCTTGCTTCCTGCCCCTGTTATGAAGTGATGAGATTTCTTTGCATGTCTCTTACTAGTATAATGTTGGTTTCACACCGTTTTCCACTGATGGTTTTTTTTGTTTTGTATACAGTGCGTTGTTCATTCCTCAGTGCTTCTGCCTGTCTTTCGAGGCGTTAACACTGAATAGGGTGTCTGCTTTAGTCTGACCCCTACCCGCGTAGACCAGTCTAGCCTGGTAGAACCTGCCAGGAGTAAAACTCCCGCTGGCATAGCTCTGGAGGTTGTCAGGGTACGCAAGCCGCCATCCCGCTACAAAGTATAGACACCATTGATTAATCACAGCATTGGTTCATCTTGCTCAGTGTTAACTTCTCAGTAGCTCCTGTTCTGTGTGTACTACATACGTGTACGTTGTGTTGCAATGCAATTACCATTATTTCTTCTTGATTTTCACTTGTGAATTCTATCCACTCAAATTTTGTTGTTTCAGATCATCTTTGCTAGTCGTTAGTATATCGTGAGGTTCTTCTTTGTTTGCCATCTTGATATTACCGAACGATCAGTCTCTCGTATCTGTTACATGTTCAGATCACATCACAAGAAACGAAATTCAACAGCTCACAATGTCTTTTCTTTTTGTAATTGAGCAAAAAACAATCGACTGACCGTGTTTCTAGGTTGAACGGGACGCGCCTGGCCAAGGCGCGGCAAAACTATAAAAAAAAATCACAGCAGTGTTGTTTTTAAATTTACTTAACGAGTTATTAGAATAAATGGCGTTGATAAACAATTTATACACATTTGTTTGTGTTCCTAATTATTGCAGTTATTAAATTGTGCTTAAAACAAAACAGAGAAAAGCCTTACATCCAAAATTAGTGAAGTAAAGTCATTACTGTTGTCGTTAATTAGTGCTGGCATCGTTTGGAGTCCCCTGTCTATACACGTGATGTCAAATCCCATGCAAGAACATTCCTAAAATAAATTAGCCAGTAAAACTAATTATCTCGCTGACTGATTTATTGCCTGTATTTTAAAAAGTAAATCAGTCATGAATATTGCCTATCTATCTATCTATCTATCTATCTATCTATCTATCTATCTATCTATCTATCTATCTATCTATCTATCTATCTATCTATCTATCTATCTATCTATCTATCTATCTATCTATCTATCTATCTATCTATCTATCTATCTATCTATCTATCTATCTATCTATCTATCTATCTATCTATCTATCTATCTATCTATCTATCTATCTATCTATCTATCTATCTATCTATCTATCTATCTATCTATCTATCTATCTATCTATCTATCTATCTATCTATCTATCTATCTATCTATCTATCTACTGTGTGTTCCCGTTTTTCTACATATTCTGATGTTTTCGACTCTTAGTTCTTTCTGAATGTGAATTTTGTTTTACGCTACAAATCAAACTACAAACCACGAATTTGTATTTTAAATACAATATTCTTAACACATTCTGACCTTGTATGGACATTCATCTCCTTGGACACAGACACAAAATATTCCAGAGACTAATAAACAGATCAGCTTGCGCATCGTCGAGTTGTGTATAGAACAGACCTGGAAGAAGAGGGAACGTTAAAAACAAACATGTTCTCATATCACTTACTTTCGATTATGTTTTGTTTGTTTGTCTTGTTTATCATCATTTATCATCCCACTCAAGCGTTGAATATTAGTCTGTTACACACTGAGTGTATTAGAACATTAGTCTGTTACACACTGAGTGTATTAGAACATCAGTCTGTTACACACTGAGTGTACTAAAACATTAGTCTGTTACACACTGAGTGTATTAGAACATTAGACTGTTACACACTAGTGTATTAGAACATTAGTCTGTTACACACTGAGTGTGTTAGAACATTAGTCTGTTACACACTGAGTGTATTAGAACATTAGTCTGTTACACACTGAGTGTATTAGAACATTAGTCTGTTACACACTGATTGTATTAGAACATTAGTCTATTACACACTAAGTGTATTAGAACATTAGTTTGTTACACATTGAGTGTATTAGAACATTAGTCGGTTACACACTGAATGTATTAGAACATTAGTCTGTTACACACTGAGTGTATTAGAACATTAGTCTGTTACACACTGAGTGTATTAGAACATTAGTCTGTTACACACTGAGTGTATAAAACATTTGAGCAAAGACATTGGGTGAAGAAGACATGAATAAACCTAGAGCTAATGGCTCAGTACAGGAAGAACTGGCATACATTTGTTGAAATCCTATGCTCCTTAGGAAGCTGAAGTGTGAATACAATGACAAGTCTTAAACCACGTGACAGAAAGAGTATCAATACCCTGCACAGCACAATTGTCTCATTACGATTAATTAACCCGCCAAAACATGGCGGAAAATAGTAATTTTGTTATCGTTCTGCTGCAAGCCTCGATGACGGCATTAAATTCCCATATGGTCATTTTAATCATCTCCATTTTGGTTCAGACTTACGGAAACAAGGCAATATGGCACAAAAGCATCGACGCTTCATTTATGACTAAAAATGAGTTTGCACTGGGTAAATATAAATATGTCATAGAGTCACTTATTCACACTTACCCAAACTGCTTAACATAAATGGGGAAAATTCCAGAAACGTTGTCACCAAAAAGCAACAAAGGCAGGAACATTTTTAAAAAAAAAAAATCCCGTCCATGAAATATATCGGAAGGAAATGCATGTTGTTTCAACAAGCGAGCAATTTAGTTTCCAGGCCGGAACGCGCCATGATAAGATTTTAAACATACATATTAAAAATAGATATATTAAAGAATAAAACGGTATTGAATCAGTTTTACAAAGTAACGGTACACAGGAAACACCTACATGAAAATATTTGCAGCTTTGGAAGGAAAAGACGAGACTATTGTTACGAACAAGGTAATCCATCTAATAAAGGAATAATCTCAGCTCAGTACAAATTCAGATGTAATATTTTAAACCTTCACAAATGAGAGATGAAGTTTAGAACCAGGTGATACTCAAGAGGATTGCAGATGTAGGATATTTATCAAACACTTTTTAACATAAAATTGAGGTTCAACAACATTTTTTTGTAATGAAAGTAAAAACAAAGAACACATAAATTAGTTAATTATGATTTGCTCAACAAAAACATCAACAAACAAAATCTACCATTAGTCCTCGCCTTGTAGTACTGGACGTAATTCAGTATTAATGTAATCTCTCCCAGATTGTATTTTCTCAGCCTTGATAGTGTAGACATTTCTCTTATCTCTGGTCACTTTAACTTGCACAGTAAGATACACATCTACGAACCATGACAACATGTGTCAATGTAATTGTTACGCGGGCCTTTGTCTTAGCTATGCAATCGATATAAATAAACGCTTTATATTATTCATAGTACTATTTTATTGTTAGAAATGTACAGTGTAAGACTGTAAAGACCAATCATTGAGTCACGCAGTTGGTAGTGCATATCGTTTTCAAATATACAGACATCAATATTGTCAGAAATCACATTTATCGACATCAATGTTGTCAAAACTCACATATACAGACATCGATGTTGTCAGAAATCACATATACAGACATCGATGTTGTCAGAAATTACATATACAGACATCAGTGTTGTCAGAAATCACATACACATGATTTAGATTCATGCCTGTGCTCAAAACATGTGAATAATATAACTGCATCGTGGTATCTCCGGTGACATCTAAGTAGACAAGGAAAGACTATAACTACTGCGTCCTTACGAGTAAAACATATGAAGCTAAGCATGATAGTGGAAGAGTAAAACATATGAAGCTAAGCATGATAGTGGAAGAGTAAAACATATGAAGCTATGCATGATAGTGGCAACGTCATCCTCGAAATACTTTGTTGCAGAAACCACCAACGCAGGGACACTTGGGTGCGTTCATGAAGGTTTCCTACTGCAGTGACTCCGTGACTCTAAAGAAACAACACTGACAAACAAGAATTGCTTCGCCGATTTATAATTATTTCCCTCACTTTGCCCTTCTTTAGTACGAGTATATTACTTCATATTAGCTACCTTTAAAACATTACAAGCCACCGACATTTTATTGATAAGCAATATGAAACCTAGACTGTGAAACGGATCATTTGATGGAGTAAACACGTAAGTAAGTGTATGTGAAATGTAAAACATGCTTTGTTAAAACAGAGCTTTGATACCCGTGGTTAGCGGTAACATTAACCAACGCGATAAAGGGCGGTTAAAAAAGAAAGTTTATATCTGCAACAATATCTGGTTAAACAATGTGTGCCTCAGCACTAAAGATACAACACATGAAGATAACAGACGAGAGTGAAAAGCCAAATCTTTGAAAGATTATTTTTAACAACAATTTACTGTGGAACGTACCTGTCTTTGAGCAACGCGGTATATGAGCAAGTAAACCATTACAACATGACGGGTTTGAGTTGTTGCATAATCTAATAATAATGGCCTGGTAATATCAGTATCATAAATATAATTAATGTGCTTCGATTGCCGATAAGCATATCACTTATATTTATTTTCTATTGTCTGGTGACTCCTTTTATGTCCAGCCAGTGCCTGTTAACTGCCTATATCTATTTATATACTTATTTATTTATTACTGACATGACTAAGGTTTATTTCATTATTTACTGTTAATGTGGCAGCATTCTATTGATGTACTCTGTTGTGATGAGGTCTAAATCATATCTTGGCATCATTCAAAATTTATCACCGTACAAACTCCGTCGATGTAACTGGCCAATGAAAAGCCAGCTAGGTGTATATAGTGTCGGAAGGTACGCTAGACATTGAGGGAATGAAAGTGTAGAAGTGGATGATATTTGATAAGGCAGTGTGCAACTAATCATGAAATACCTAGATAAAGAAGGACCCAATTCGATAATAGGGATCATTAGCTTTAGGCAGATAGCAATAGATTCACTGGATGTCTTGTAGAGCCGAAGGTATTATGAATAGAAGACAATGGAACATGAAACATGTTGTGTTTTTCCCTCTCTCGGCTGCTCCAGTGAATAGTCGGATAAACTATAGGAGAAAGTGGATAAGCATAATGATAGAGCTCATTCATATGAGTACAATAAGCCTTAGATGGAGGAAATCGGTGCAGGAATATGGATGCCATAATTATTTTAGATTTACTATCTAAGCACATCTTGCCTTGCCTACACGATTTTGGATGCACGAAAACGTTCCTTGGTCCAGTTTTCACCTCGTACATCCGCAAGGCCATTATAAAAGGGAGAGAACGTATGACACAGACACACTCGCCGCCTAATTCAAACTACAGAAACAGAGCACAAGCAGTTATATCACCTCCGTTGCCATCTGCAGAAGTGTGAGCGGACTGTGTAACCATTAAAAGCATGTCTGTGATTGAGGGTAAGCGAGATGTTAATTAAATATATATATATATATATATATATATATATATATATATATATATATATATATATATATATATATATATATATATATATATATATATATATGTAAATATATTATCAATGTGTTTAAAGAAATATTGGCATGTGAAGAATCATTGTGCTATTTCTGGAGGAAAATCCGAAGTGTGTAGGTTTAGTTTAATTGTGAACTAATTAAGTAGAATTGAGTGGATTGAAACGAAAGAGAGGCCGACCAAAAACAACTTGGCGGAGGACTGTGGAGGCTGAGATGCAAAGAATGAACCAGAGTTGGGGCACTGTACGAAGGATGGCCCCCGACCGATCAGAGTGGAATCAATTTGTTGTTGCCCTACAAGATGCCACCAGGCGTAATGGCCACTGACTACTTTGACGGTCGGCGGCTAAGGATCAAAGAAGAAGAAGAGTGGATTGAGCAAGTTGGTTGTGGAAAGCGTTTAAATATGTTATGCTTGCTGGAAAGGACTATCCAAACTGGAGGAAGGAATGACTATGACAGATTGATTTTCTGTATTATTTGATATATTACACAATGATTACCATAAGGCCTATATGATTTTATTGAAGCAAATCATGGACAAAACTGTAACTAGTGAAATACTGAACTTTTGCGCTAGAACGTGAACGAATTGTGTTATTCATGACTTACCATGTCTCTTGTGATTAAACCCAGCTTGTCTGAACTGTCTCATATTAACTACTGACTGGCTAAGGAGACAATGAGCGATACTACGTAGGTTGTATATATTGTTTCAGGTTAAATCCTGCCTTACTGTCATACACAATCTCTAGTGTCTAAGTCAGCAATTAGATGCTCAAGTTTGCCAGAGCTTTTGCCAGTATTAACTGTGTCATCTTGACGAGTGGAGGACCCGCAGTGGTAGGGTTCTATCCAATCATACAACTGTACGAGGCCTAGGAAGGACTTTGTTTCAGATAAGCAGCTCAGTGTTGGGCTACTCTTTAATTTTCCAATACCAAAAACCCACCTAGGAATAGACTATGAGATATGACCACACTGGGGTGTATGTAGAAGACATTTGACAGTCTTATGAGTAATTAAGTAACATCAATATTCATCTTCAAGAGAGCACAACAATAGAGACAGATTCCACCAGGAAGCAAGTAAACAGTGAATGTGAGCTATACTACTCGTCAAAAGTCAAGGGCCACCCTATTATTTTCAATACACTTTTATATAAGCGCATAGAATGATTAAATGAAGGAAGTTTTTAGTAAAAATTATTGCAATATCTTCCTCTGACAGTCCTCTATGCGCGTTAAGCATAAAAACAACTCACCGACAACCATGGTGATCACGTGCAATTTGGTTTGCTGGCCATAAATTCACATTTTTAATCTGTTTTTTCAATTTTCCGTACAACCAAACAGGTGAAGTAATCGTGCTGATTGACATTCCACGTGCAATCTCGACTTTTCGTGAACAGAGTTCACTCTTAATTTGTTTTACAATCAGCAGACTTAGGGTAGTTTCATCACTTGCGAAAACCATGCCACCGAGAAGAAGTCTTGACACCTTACAAAGAATGAGGGCTATAGCGTGGGTTGAAAGTGGTTTATCTGTCCGTGAGGTTGCTAGACGGCTTGCAGTGTCACACTCTACTATCCAAAGAATTTTGGAGAGATTTCAGACCACAGGAAGTGTGGAGGATTGCCACCGGCCAGGTCGCCCTAAATGCACCAATAGACATGATGACCGGTACCTCTTGTTGTCAGCCCTGCGCCATCGAACAGTGACTTGTTCCATTCTAAGATGTCAGCTGAGACAAACTGTAAACGTTAATGTCAGTCAAAGCACCATTCGCAGACGTTTACATGAATTTGGACTGGCTGCTCGACGTCCTGCAGTCAGAATCCCTCTTACTCCTGCTCATCGCAGAGCCCGTGTTGCTTGGTGTCGCGAGCACATCCGATGGACAAGGCAACAATGCAGTCAAGTTCTCTTCACTGATGAATCTCGCTTCACTGTGTCATTCAATGATGGCAGGATTCGAGTTTGGAGACGACCAGGAGAGCGATTTACTGATGACACAATTCGAGAGATGGATCGTTATGGTAGGGGTTCTGTCATGGCCTTGGGAGGCTTCTACAGACACGGGAGGACCCCACTCTACATCATCCAAGGCAACTTGACCGGCCCAAGATACCAGAACGAAATCTTGAGACCAATTTTTCAGCCTGCTCTGGAGGCCATAGGTGGTAATGCCATCCTCCAAGATGATAACGCTCGACCCCATCGAGCTCGTGTGGTAAATGAGTTTATTCAGCAACATGGAATCATCAGGATGGCGTGGCCAGCTCATTCACCTGACCTTTCTCCGATTGAGCACCTCTGGGATGTCCTTGGTCGAAGATTGTCAACAAATCACCCCCTGCCAATGGATGATGCACAGCTGACTGCATTTCTGCTTCAGGAATGGCAAGCTGTTCCTCAGGATACTCTTCGGACCCTTGTGGACTCGATGCGTCTACGCTGTCTTGAATGCCTTGCTGCAAACGGTGGTCATACCCGATTTTGAAATGTCTATTTGTCCAATATCTAGTGTGTGACTTTTGAAAAGGTGGGTGACACACTTCACAGCTTCATTGCGTTTGAATGTGTGTTTCCATTTCTTTACGTGACATGTCAATTTGGTATTCAATAAATGCCGTTTTGAATGATACCAATTACGTTTATATCAGATTTGTTTTATGGTTTCAACCAAGGTTTTTCTAAGTGGCCCTTGACTTTTGACGAGTAGTATATATTAGTTTAAGAAATTAACTGTAAATGTGTTTATATATATATATATATATATCTATTTCTATATATATATATATATATATATATATATATATATATATATATATATATATATATATATATATCTGTTGTTGTTTTTTTGAAAAATTAAACAAGAACAAAGAAGAAAATGTCTTGTATATAAATAAATTATAAATTGTACCCAGAGTCTTCAGTGAATTATTTAAATTTGGTTTAAAATTCTAGTTATATAGTTAATTACCTCTAGCAAAGTCATTATCTAAGGTCTCCATAGCCCATAGGTCTCCAAGATAGTACTGTACTATCTCATCTAAGAACTTATACAGCTTGACTATACCTTTGATGTCGATACACCATTATTCTTTTCAGAAAATGGAGTATTTCTTGTAAGACCAGTCTTTTATCTGGCACTATCCTGGTATCATCTGATACATCTATTTGTCCAGGATAATATCACCATCATTATATCTCCCCTCTCGCTACACCGGAGGCTCGTCCGGTATTGTCCGGGAGACATCATACTGAGGTTTCTTCTCACGAGATATTACAGTTTACAAGTATATTTAAGTCACTTTCATCTGTTGTGCTGTTCTGTAAAGGAAATTTATTTTGAATAAAACATTTTTCTTAGAAAGTTAATAATATAAATAATTTTTAGTACCATTGTGTACTTTCCAAAGGTGTGGTGTTTAAAAAGTTGAAGTAGTCT
Organism: Oreohelix idahoensis; assembly: GCA_024509875.1. NCBI lineage: Eukaryota > Metazoa > Mollusca > Gastropoda > Stylommatophora > Oreohelicidae > Oreohelix > Oreohelix idahoensis. Next base: position 69,213 of record JAMPIV010020214.1, on the reverse strand, counting down.
TTAATTAGAGAGCGAGAGAGAGAGAGAGAGAGAGAGAGAGAGAGAGAGAGAGAGAGAGAGAGAGAGAGAGAGAGAGAGAGAGAGAGAGAATAAGAAGTTGCAAATGGAGGCTGAGACAAAGAAGTTGCAAATAGAGGCTGAGGCTAAATAGTTGCAACTGGAAGCTAAGGTTGGGAGGTTGCAAGCAGAAAGGGATCATCAATTAAAGATTAAAGAACTTGAACTTCAAAGAATGGCTACGAGTAATGGAAGTAGTCCATCTCACTCAGAGAGTAGCTCCAGCCCCAGCTACTCAAATGGAGCCATGAATTTTCATTTAGATCCATTTGTGGAGAAGGAAGTTGGAATTGAAGATTACCTTGACAGTTATGAGAGATTGGCTCCCACTTATGGCCTAGAAAAAAAAAGGACTTTGAAGTTTTCACAGGGATTGAGAGGAGCGGCTTACAATATTTACATGAAACTTCCCAAAGAAGATCAAAATAATTATGAATCCTTAAAACAAGTATTGTTGGTTCGGTATGAACAAAATGCAGACTCTTATAGAAGGAGATTTAGAACTCAGAAGCTTCAGTCAAACATACCGACAGTTTTCAGCTAGGTTCGAGTGTTACCTGTTGAAGTGTTGTGTAGTCGTCTTTCTTGGAGGTGGATATGGTTGATTACTAGGGTGTGCTGAATACGCGAAGTTCCTTCTTTTCCGTTTAATAATATGTTAGTCAGTCAACATAAGTGCGAACAGGGCACGTCAACAAGTGCCAAGACGATCATGGAAGAATTCGTCGATTTCAATTGGTACATAGTTTATTTTACAATATACTTGAACGGGACAAGACATTCGACATGGTTTGACAGTTCAATCGACATGATGCAGGTAAAGTATTTTCATTTCAATAATTCAGTTAGATAGTTCCAGACCAAATCCTTTGAGCAGTTTATGGCCGGGTACTTAAATTCATGTAAAAATGTACATACATGATCAAGTAGTTTAGATCATCAATTGAATACTATAACGGTTGACCTTGTGTCAAGGACAGAGACCCTCATTATAATCCTTCACGTTATTTGAGATATATATCAAAATCTGTCCTCCCTAAATGACCTCGTAAATAATTAGACTGGAGCCTTTGAACATTTATAATCCAGGCATCCTTTGCGCATATAAAAAAGGTTAAATACAATACTTGATTAATCTCTCCTTGTAGCCGCGACTTGCATGACTGCAGTCCAATGATTCATTGAAATAATATACATATTAATATAATGATTCCTTTAAGATGCATGTAAGCTTTCCGTGAGTAGACTCCCCAAGTTAATCTATTCTAGTACCATAGAGCGTAAGTTCTAGCTAGATGTCATTTGGGTGACACGTCACGACAAAATAAATATATTAAAAATTCCAATTTCTTAACTGACTGGAATACGACTTACGTTTGTAACAGCTGACACGGACTTTCATCAATAAGTCATGTCGCCAAATAATACTTGCCTGTTGAGGACTGTTTCGCGGCTTGCAGACATGTGAATGGTTGCAAACATTGGCATGCCTGCACCACGGAACTCCTCAATTGAATAAGACCAGAAATCGCGCAGATCGATGTATGACGCGTCTAGCCTAGTTACATTCTAGTCTATGTGTGGCCATTGAGCCTAACGGCAGTGTTGGAATGTGTGGTAAACCCACTTAAGGATCGTGTTTGAATATGTGGCACAGCCACTGATTATATATATATATATGTGGAACGGTAGATCCACTGGAAAGTGTAAGATAGCGTAATGATCCGTATCGAAGTTGATTATAGGACCAGGTAGAGTCCGTATTAGAATCGCGAACCAAGCAGATTACGTTCACCTTGAACTTATATATATGGCAGTTAAAGCCTGGCGATGCAAGCCAAAGATGTTGATTAATGATACATAGACAGGATCTATAGATTTACAGATAATGTACTCACTAGTATTGTGAAGGGATAATAATTCTAAGGATCGGATTCGTTAAGAGTTGGTTGCACACTCTATTACGCTATAAACTTAACGGTTAACCCAGACGAGCTAAGTCTGTGAGAGGAACAATTGTGTAGAGCTTAGAACTATGATGAAGCCAATTTAAATGTGTGAAATGATGTTGCACCCCATTGTGTAAAAGGATATATTAAATTGTTCAGTCGTCCATGGAACTTGTTGGTTGCCTGAATTATACAAGTTCTCACTCTGTGCTGTGACTGTCATTAATCCTTGCAAGGTCAGTCCAGATTATCACAGGTATTTTCTAAGACTAACTATAATCTAACCAACACTGCGGGAGAGTTAGTATACAATAACGACACTGAATATAATAATAATTTAATCACACCACAATGGCTTAAAACTGCACTCGAACTAGAAAACTGGAATTAGAATAGATGAATTATAATATCTGAAATATTGACAAGCAACCCAATAAACTCACGTCCAACGGTGCTGAATCTTTTAATAACATCTAGCAAGAAAAGATACAGCGGGAGACCGTAACATACTGGTGTCAAGAAGTGTTCGGACAATTTTCAGAATTCATCTTTTCCGTTACCCAATTGAACGAACTAATGTTCATGAATCAGGCTTCAAGTTGGGAAGATTCTAGTGGAAACAACTTCAAGATCAATTCAGTTCGTCACAGGCAAAGTAACAGTGGAAATTGAACAGTTCAAGAAAGTCTCATTCAAGGCGCAAGTCCAAACTGGCAACTCAAATTTACACATCAAGTTACGAAGGTCAAGGTCGATTCATCCCTACAATTAACGGTCGCTGAGTCGCTGAATCAAATCGATCGGATGTCACTCAATTTTAGATCCTGAACCATCACATAGAACCAGAAAGACAATTCATACACTTCTTAAACCTCCAGAGCAACCGGGGAAGTATTTCAACAGAATTTCGTTCAATATCACGTTTGAAAATCTTCGTTCAACCGTTCAAGTCTGCTTCTCTGTGAAAACAAGTCTGAACAGCTGGGAGCATTTTGTTTATTTTGAGGATCACTATGGCATGACCACATGAAGATAAGTTCTTGTCTAAATTAGAGCTTTCGACTAGATTGTGTTGTCCAGTTGGCTAGCTTTGGTCTTCAATTCTTCCTCCACTGTCACTTGTCTGTCTTACTTTGCAGTCCTAGTTTTTATCATTACGTGTTTACTGGCAATGTATTTTATGTAACTTCGCGGGAGGATGGATAGGGCTTATCATTGCTTCTATATTCCTTTGGAAGATTTAAGCAATTTTAACGACTTTTAGGGATAATTGCTTATATTTGCTTACTGAGGATCTAACTGATTATTAATTTTTCTTTTGAGTTAGGAAATAAATGTTTCTTCAGTAAGCCATATAACCACTTTGCTTGTGCTAGTTGTGACGTCAAGTGCCTACGTCATTTAATTTAAATAAATTACTTTCCGTTTTGTGTCACTATTTTATTCGTTTGTGATCTAAACATCTCTCTGTCTCAATGTTAGTTTAGGACGACTTGTATCGTAAATTATTGTAATGTTACTTTAAACATTTTATTTCTCTAATTATTAGGTCTAGTACTTACTTAGTTTCTTTTTATATGTTTCATAGCGTCGTATAAGTGAATATATCATTTCATTTGCTTGTTCCATCCATTGTTTATCGTCACCTGTTCTTGTCGCTGGCTATAGTAAATATCATAGTTACTTTGAGTTAATGAAGCTCATATGTTCATAATATAGTTACTGACAAATAATATACTACTATAAGGTATTGAGAAACTTATAACCTTATAACCATGTCTGCCATTGAGTATTTTCTCAGGCAAGGAAAGAAGTCTGGTTTACAGGGACCATCTCTTCAGGACTTTATTATGAAAAATCTGAAGGAGGTAGAAATGGAAGAAGGAGGTGATCAGTCCTTAATTGAAGAAGAATGGTATTGGAAGGAAAATAGATTATTGAGAATCATTGATGATAGGGAAAGATTGATTGATGAGTTATTTGATGAGGTGAAAGCATTAAAATCACAAGTAGATGTAGATGGATCTAATTTTCGATCATTAACAGTTGATTTTTCAAAATGTAAGGAGTCATTAGATACTGCCTTGAGGGAGAATAAAGCTTTGAACTCTGAGATTTTGGTACTGCAAGATAACACTGCAGCATGTCAGAATAAAAGTTCCAAAATCAGTGATGACTGTTCTGATAAGGTTACTGATATTAATGAGAAGTTTTGTAAAGCAAAAGAGGCTTTGGAGGCCAGAATTCAATCACAGGTTGCTCAAATTAAGGGTCTTGTTCGTGATATGTCAAAATTGAGACTCCAGTTGAGAGAGAAGAAGGATAAAGAACAATCTCTTACTCATGAGTTGGTTACTGTGAAAGCAGAATATGAGAATTTTAAACATAAGACCAATGAGACCAAGACTTATGTAGATTCAGAGTCTGATATATTATGTGTTCTAAGAAAAGAAAACTCTGAACTCAGAGATAATATTAAACGACTAAGTGAGAAAAACAGTAAGTTACAACTTAGTAAGTCAGAACTTAGTAAACCTACTCCTTATGTGGAATTAGGAAATTTAAAACAGGAGATCAGGTATGACAATGATAAGGAAAAAGCTCTTACCAGTGAACTGGAACAATTAAAGATAGATTATGAGAATTTCAAAGTTGAGGCCCAGAAACATGTAGATTCCAAGATGTTTCAGATTGTTGGTCTATTAGATGAGAATGAAGATCTATTACAACAACTTGAGGAGAAACAAATAGGATTGCCCGAGAAGGTTGCTGATCTTAAGGAAAGCCATTATAACTCTATTGAAGGACTACAACTTGAACTTCAACAAGAAAAGGCAAAGAATATGGAGATTGTCAGTAGACACTCTATGGAAATTGAACAACTGACTAATACTGCTGCTGCAGAACATAAAGTAAAAGATTTAGAGATTAGTAAATTACATCGAAGGGTGGATGTTTTATTAGATATCTTATCACAGGAACATGTATTGCCATCAGATGGCATTGATTTGGGTATGAAATTGGGTTACCGTGATATTTCACCACACCCAAACGATTTTGTGCAGAAGCATAGCATTTCAAATGCTAAACTTAGTGGTGATGATACAGATCGCTCTCATAAGAGTAATATTCGACTTCCAGCATTCAATGCTAAGATTCATTTACAACGACGGGATAGTCGATCATTCAGAGGAAAATATGGCTTTTCTCGTCAGGATTCTTATGTCAGGGTTTCCTGTCATAACCGTTCTGATTTTCATGATGGTAGATCTTGGCGTAAGGCCAATGCTAGGTATGTCACTATGGGAAAAAGTCCACCACATGGGAATAATAATGGTAAACAAAACACCCTTACGGGATGTGAACAGATGAAGTTCCATGAGACCAAACTTCATGATGATATTTGTTATTGTTATAGTCATGAGGATCATATTGTTGGTAAAACAGCTGTTGATAGGAAATATACGACATCTCAGGGTGACACTCCTCAGCTACCACATGAGACATCTACTAATGTGGAGGATGTCGTTCATACTGTTTCTATTTATTTTGATAGGAATCGCTATGAACAGCTTTGTCTTCAAAATACAGTCAATGCTGATGGTAGGGAGGCATCGACTGTACCTTCCGGTCGGTCCGTCATGTCATGCTCAGATACGACAGGTCGGATTGACAATCATCGGGCTACACCCGATGGTGATGAGCTGCAACATGTGAAATCTGCTCATTTGGAAGATGTTGATCATCATATTGGTTCCATTTATTTTGATGAGAATCTATATACACAACTTTGTCTTCAAAAGACATTTAATACTGATGTTGTGGAGACATCGACTGAATCTTCCGAGCATCCTGTCATGACATGCTCAGACGTGACTAATAGTATTGGTCATCATCACATGAGTAAACAGCACGCTCATGGTACGACTACTCTTAAGAGTAGGAATGATGTTGGCAAAGGGGATATAAAATTTACTAGAAAGAGTCATGATGCCGGACGAGGGGTAGTTGATAATCATACTCGTCGGGATGATCACAAGGATAACCATGATCGTCCAGCTCTTACGACATGCAAGGAACGAGATATACATAGCAATACCTCTGTGCGCGTGACTCGCACGACACATGATAGATTCAATGATTCTCGGGCTCAGTTCAGACCTGGCCGAGATCATATTTCATTGAATCGCACTGTTTTAGTGCGCAATTTGCCTTTGGGTGCGACTTGGTATGCGCTCAGGAGATTTTTCCAGCGTATCGGAGATGTTGAATTTGTTCGTATGTTCGAACTTCAACATTCTTCTCACCAACTTGCATTTGTTCGTTTTGCTCGTTATTGCGATGCTCGCAGAGCGGTGAAATTCAAAAATGGTTCTCGTTTTGCACACCATTACTTAGACGTGCAACTCGCACGCAATTCTACACCACGCACTTTATAGTTGCGTTGGATTATCTATTTTCTTCTGTCTTTGGATGTTTTGTTCTTCTCTACATCCATAGTTTAGTGTGCTATTTCTTACATTTGTTCGCACATGATAATTTTCTTTTGGTAATATCGACGTTATTTTTAGAAGATAATAATAATAATAATAATAGCACCTTCAGTCATAACTGACTATGGGAATGCGCCCCTGAGGTGACAGCCCTCAGCTGCTTATTTTCCTGGTGCTCCTTTCGACGTTTTCTCCTTACCTATGCTTCCTGTGTGAGCCTCTCTTCGCCCAATCTGAGGTGGCGCCGTAAATAGCATCGCCACTTAGTGCGATCGGCAGCTTCATCCTCCCAGGATACTTGCTTCAATTATGTCTGTCATCAGTAATACTCGCATTATTTGTGCTGACTTTACTGATCTATGTATTTTTGTCTTTATTACTGTAGGCAACTATGATTCGTTGCGTAAGTTCATTCACTTTAGGTGTTCGAATAACATGATAATTGCAAGTACTTTTATTAGAATGAATACAAGCGCATGATGTGCCGCCTTTGTGGCGATCGAAAAGATGTCATCACATACATCGATGACATCTGTCTATTTCACAACACATGGGAAGACCACATTACTGGTTTATCTTCTCTTCTTCTTACACTGCGACAACATGGTTTGACTGTAAGACCTTCTAAGGTCCAGATAGGTTGTCAGGAGATTACTTTTCTTGGTCACCGCATAGGTAACCATAGATTACACCCTGATGACAATACAGTCAAGCGGATACTGGAGATTGCCACTCCATCATCTAAGAAACAAGTAAGAAGTTTACTTGGGCTTGTTAACTATTACCATAAATTTATACCACGCTTCGCACAGATTTCTGCTCCTTTGTCCGGATTGTTGGCCAAAGGTAGTCCAAAAAAAAAATTATGGACACCGCAGTGCGAAGATGCTCTGATTATGATAAAGAATTTATTTAAGAATCCTCCTATCCTGTTATTGCCAGGCATACATTTACCGTTCTTGATTCAAACAGATGAATCCAGCTCCGGAATTGCAGGTTGTTTGCTTCAATGCTATGAAGGGATACTCCATCCATGCTTGTTTGTCTCACGCAAGCTTACTCCAGCAGAACAAAAGTACGCAACAGGAGAGCGCGAACTGCTCGCGGTGGTGTAGTGCTTGGAAAAACTATCTAAGTACTTGATAGGTAGAAAGTTTTTTATCTACACAGACCACAGTCCGCTCACGTTTATCACTTCGAGAACTATGAAAAACGCAAGGATTCACAGGTGGTTTCTTTTACTACAAGAATTCGCCTTTTCAATAATTCCGATTTCAGGAACTGATAATAACCTCGCGGACTTGTTATCAAGAAATTTCACGTCACAGGACTAAAATAACTTTCTTGTCTTGATGTTGACAATGGACATAATTTTATAATTATTATGTCTAATTAGGAATATTAATTTCATTATTTCATTTTGACGTTAGATAACATGCATAGATTGTAGTCGGGCACATCTTCGCCACCACTCTCTCACGTGCCACGAGTGTCACGTTTGGGAGCGGGGGGGATGATGTTGAGGACTGTTTCGCGGCTTGCAGACATGTGAATGGTTGCAAACATTGGCATGCCTGCACCACGGAACTCCTCAATTGAATAAGACCAGAAATCGCGCAGATCGATGTATGACGCGTCTAGCCTAGTTACATTCTAGTCTATGTGTGGCCATTGAGCCTAACGGCAGTGTTGAAATGTGTGGTAAAACCACTTAAGGATCGTGTTTGAATATGTGGCATAGCCACTGATTATATATATATATGTGGAACGGTAGATCCACTGGAAAGTGTAAGATAGCGTAATGATCCGTATCGAAGTTGATTATAGGACCAGGTAGAGTCCGTATTAGAATCGCGAACCAAGCAGATTACGTTCACCTTGAACTTATATATATGGCAGTTAAAGCCTGGCGATGCAAGCCAAAGATGTTGATTAATGATACATAGACAGGATCTATAGATTTACAGATAATGTACTCACTAGTATTGTGAAGGAATAATAATTCTAAGGATCGGATTCGTTAAGAGTTGGTTGCACACTCTATTACGCTATAAACTTAACGGTTAACCCAGACGAGCTAAGTCTGTGAGAGGAACAATTGTGTAGAGCTTAAAACTATGATGAAGCCAATTTAAATGTGTGAATTGTTGTTGCACCATTGTGTAAAAGGATATATTAAATTGTTCAGTCGTCCATGGAACTTGTTGGTTGCCTGAATTATACAAGTTCTCACTCTGTGCTGTGACTGTCATTAATCCTTGCAAGGTCAGTCCAGATGATCACAGGTATTTTCTAAGACTAACTATAATCTAACCAACACTGCGGAAGAATTAATACGATAACGACACTGAATATAATAATAATTTAATCACACCACAATGGCTTAAAACTGCACTCGAACTAGAAATCTGGAATTAGAATAGATGAATTATAATATCTGAAATATTGACAAGCAACCCAATAAACTCACGTCCAACGGTGCTGAATCTTTTAATAACATCTAGCAAGAAAAGATACAGCGGGAGACCGTAACATACTGGTGTCAAGAAGTGTTCGGACAATTTTCAGAATTCATCTTTTCCGTTACCCAATTGAACGAACTAATGTTCATGAATCAGGCTTCAAGTTGGGAAGATTCTAGTGGAAACAACTTCAAGATCAATTCAGTTCGTCACAGGCAAAGTGACAGTGGAAATTGAACAGTTCAAGAAAGTCTCATTCAAGACGCAAGTCCAAGCTGGCAACTCAAATTTACACATCAAGTTAGGAAGGTCAAGGTCGAGTCTTCACTACGATCAACGGTCGCTGAGTCGCTGAATCAAATCGATCGAATGTCATTCAATTTTTGATCCTGAACGAGCACATAGAACCAGAAAGACAATCCATACACTTGTTAAACCTCCAGAGCAACCGGGGAAGTCTTTCAACAGAATTTCTTTCAATATCACGTTTGAAAATCTTCGTTCAACCGGTCAAGTCTGCTTCTCTGTGAAAACAAGTCTGAACAGCTGGGAGCATCTTGTTTATTTTTAGGATCACTATGGCATGACCACATGAAGATAAGTTCTTGTCTAAATTAGAGCTTTCGACTAGATTGTGTTGTCCAGTTGGCTAGCTTTGGTCTTCAATTCTTCCTCCACTGTCACTTGTCTGTCTTACTTTGCAGTCCTAGTTTTTATCATTACGTGTTTACTATCAATGTATTTTATGTAACTTCGCGGGAGGATGGTTAGGGCTTATCATTGCTTCTATATTCCTTTGGAAGATTTAAGCAATTTTAACGACTTTTAGGGATAATTGCTTATATTTGCTTACTGAGGATCTAACTGATTATTAATTTTTCTTTTGAGTTAGGAAATAAATGTTTCTTCAGTAAGCCATATAACCACTTTGCTTGTGCTAGTTGTGACGTCAAGTGCCTACGTCATTTAATTTAAATAAATTACTTTCCGTTTTGTGTCACTATTTTATTCGTTTGTGATCTAAACATCTCTCTGTCTCAATGTTAGTTTAAGACGACTTGTATCGTAAATTATTGTAATGTTACTTTAAACATTTTATTTCTCTAATTATTAGGTCTAGTACTTACTTAGTTTCTTTTTATATGTTTCATAGCGTCGTATAAGTGAATATATCATTTCATTTGCTTGTTCCATCCATTGTTTATCGTCACCTGTTCTTGTCTCTGGCTATAGGAAATATCATAGTTACTTTGAGTTAATGAAGCTCATATGTTCATAATATAGTTACTGACAAATAATATACTACTATAAGGTATTGAAAACTTATAACCTTATAACCATGTCTGCCATTGAGTATTTTCTCAGGCAAGGAAAGAAGTCTGGTTTACAGGGACCATCTCTTCAGGACTTTATTATGAAAAATCTGAAGGAGGTAGAAATGGAAGAAGGTGATCAGTCCTCAATTGAGGAAGAATGGTATTGGAAGGAAAATAGATTATTGAGAATCATTGATGATAGGGAAAGATTGATTGATGAGTTATTTGATGAGGTGAAAGTATTAAAATCACAAGTAGATGTAGATGGATCTAATTTTCGATCATTAACAGTTGATTTTTCAAAATGTAAGGAGTCATTAGATACTGCCTTGAGGGAGAATAAAGCTTTGAACTCTGAGATTTTGGTACTGCAAGATAACACTGCAGCATGTCAGAATAAAAGTTCCAAAATCAGTGATGACTGTTCTGATAAGGTTACTGATATTAATGAGAAGTTTTGTAAAGCAAAAGAGGCTTTGGAGGCCAGAATTCAATCACAGGTTGCTCAAATTAAGGGTCTTGTTCGTGATATGTCAAAATTGAGACTCCAGTTGAGAGAGAAGAAGGATAAAGAACAATCTCTTACTCATGAGTTGGTTACTGTGAAAGCAGAATATGAGAATTTTAAACATAAGACCAATGAGACCAAGACTTATGTAGATTCAGAGTCTGATATATTATGTGTTCTAAGAAAAGAAAACTCTGAACTCAGAGATAATATTAAACGACTAAGTGAGAAAAACAGTAAGTTACAACTTAGTAAGTCAGAACTTAGTAAACCTACTCCTTATGTGGAATTAGGAAATTTAAAACAGGAGATCAGGTATGACAATGATAAGGAAAAAGCTCTTACCAGTGAACTGGAACAATTAAAGATAGATTATGAGAATTTCAAAGTTGAGGCCCAGAAACATGTAGATTCCAAGATGTTTCAGATTGTTGGTCTATTAGATGAGAATGAAGATCTATTACAACAACTTGAGGAGAAACAAATAGGATTGCCCGAGAAGGTTGCTGATCTTAAGGAAAGCCATTATAACTCTATTGAAGGACTACAACTTGAACTTCAACAAGAAAAGGCAAAGAATATGGAGATTGTCAGTAGACACTCTATGGAAATTGAACAACTGACTAATACTGCTGCTGCAGAACATAAAGTAAAAGATTTAGAGATTAGTAAATTACATCGAAGGGTGGATGTTTTATTAGATATCTTATCACAGGAACATGTATTGCCATCAGATGGCATTGATTTGGGTATGAAATTGGGTTACCGTGATATTTCACCACACCCAAACGATTTTGTGCAGAAGCATAGCATTTCAAATGCTAAACTTAGTGGTGATGATACAGATCGCTCTCATAAGAGTAATATTCGACTTCCAGCATTCAATGCTAAGATTCATTTACAACGACGGGATAGTCGATCATTCAGAGGAAAATATGGCTTTTCTCGTCAGGATTCTTATGTCAGGGTTTCCTGTCATAACCGTTCTGATTTTCATGATGGTAGATCTTGGCGTAAGGCCAATGCTAGGTATGTCACTATGGGAAAAAGTCCACCACATGGGAATAATAATGGTAAACAAAACACCCTTACGGGATGTGAACAGATGAAGTTCCATGAGACCAAACTTCATGATGATATTTGTTATTGTTATAGTCATGAGGATCATATTGTTGGTAAAACAGCTGTTGATAGGAAATATACGACATCTCAGGGTGACACTCCTCAGCTACCACATGAGACATCTACTAATGTGGAGGATGTCGTTCATACTGTTTCTATTTATTTTGATAGGAATCGCTATGAACAGCTTTGTCTTCAAAATACAGTCAATGCTGATGGTAGGGAGGCATCGACTGTACCTTCCGGTCGGTCCGTCATGTCATGCTCAGATACGACAGGTCGGATTGACAATCATCGGGCTACACCCGATGGTGATGAGCTGCAACATGTGAAATCTGCTCATTTGGAAGATGTTGATCATCATATTGGTTCCATTTATTTTGATGAGAATATATATACACAACTTTGTCTTCAAAAGACATTTAATACTGATGTTGTGGAGACATCGACTGAATCTTCCGAGCATCCTGTCATGACATGCTCAGACGTGACTAATAGTATTGGTCATCATCACATGAGTAAACAGCACGCTCATGGTACGACTACTCTTAAGAGTAGGAATGATGTTGGCAAAGGGGATATAAAATTTACTAGAAAGAGTCATGATGCCGGACGAGGGGTAGTTGATAATCATACTCGTCGGGATGATCACAAGGATAACCATGATCGTCCAGCTCTTACGACATGCAAGGAACGAGATATACATAGCAATACCTCTGTGCGCGTGACTCGCACGACACATGATAGATTCAATGATTCTCGGGCTCAGTTCAGACCTGGCCGAGATCATATTTCATTGAATCGCACTGTTTTAGTGCGCAATTTGCCTTTGGGTGCGACTTGGTATGCGCTCAGGAGATTTTTCCAGCGTATCGGAGATGTTGAATTTGTTCGTATGTTCGAACTTCAACATTCTTCTCACCAACTTGCATTTGTTCGTTTTGCTCGTTATTGCGATGCTCGCAGAGCGGTGAAATTCAAAAATGGTTCTCGTTTTGCACACCATTACTTAGACGTGCAACTCGCACGCAATTCTACACCACGCACTTTATAGTTGCGTTGGATTATCTATTTTCTTCTGTCTTTGGATGTTTTGTTCTTCTCTACATCCATAGTTTAGTGTGCTATTTCTTACATTTGTTCGCACATGATAATTTTCTTTTGGTAATATCGACGTTATTTTTAGAAGATAATAATAATAATAATAATAGCACCTTCAGTCATAACTGACTATGGGAATGCGCCCCTGAGGTGACAGCCCTCAGCTGCTTATTTTCCTGGTGCTCCTTTCGACGTTTTCTCCTTACCTATGCTTCCTGTGTGAGCCTCTCTTCGCCCAATCTGAGGTGGCGCCGTAAATAGCATCGCCACTTAGTGCGATCGGCAGCTTCATCCTCCCAGGATACTTGCTTCAATTATGTCTGTCATCAGTAATACTCGCATTATTTGTGCTGACTTTACTGATCTATGTATTTTTGTCTTTATTACTGTAGGCAACTATGATTCGTTGCGTAAGTTCATTCACTTTAGGTGTTCGAATAACATGATAATTGCAAGTACTTTTATTAGAATGAATACAAGCGCATGATGTGCCGCCTTTGTGGCGATCGAAAAGATGTCATCACATACATCGATGACATCTGTCTATTTCACAACACATGGGAAGACCACATTACTGGTTTATCTTTTCTTCTTACACTACGACAACATGGTTTGACTGTAAGACCTTCTAAGGTCCAGATAGGTTGTCAGGAGATTACTTTTCTTGGTCACCGCATAGGTAACCATAGATTACACCCTGATGACAATACAGTCAAGCGGATACTGGAGATTGCCACTCCATCATCTAAGAAACAAGTAAGAAGTTTACTTGGGCTTGTTAACTATTACCATAAATTTATACCACGCTTCGCACAGATTTCTGCTCCTTTGTCCGGATTGTTGGCCAAAGGTAGTCCAAAAAAAAAATTATGGACACCGCAGTGCGAAGATGCTCTGATTATGATAAAGAATTTATTTAAGAATCCTCCTATCCTGTTATTGCCAGGCATACATTTACCGTTCTTGATTCAAACAGATGAATCCAGCTCCGGAATTGCAGGTTGTTTGCTTCAATGCTATGAAGGGATACTCCATCCATGCTTGTTTGTCTCACGCAAGCTTACTCCAGCAGAACAAAAGTACGCAACAGGAGAGCGCGAACTGCTCGCGGTGGTGTAGTGCTTGGAAAAACTATCTAAGTACTTGATAGGTAGAAAGTTTTTTATCTACACAGACCACAGTCCGCTCACGTTTATCACTTCGAGAACTATGAAAAACGCAAGGATTCACAGGTGGTTTCTTTTACTACAAGAATTCGCCTTTTCAATAATTCCGATTTCAGGAACTGATAATAACCTCGCGGACTTGTTATCAAGAAATTTCACGTCACAGGACTAAAATAACTTTCTTGTCTTGATGTTGACAATGGACATAATTTTATAATTATTATGTCTAATTAGGAATATTAATTTCATTATTTCATTTTGACGTTAGATAACATGCATAGATTGTAGTCGGGCACATCTTCGCCACCACTCTCTCACGTGCCACGAGTGTCACGTTTGGGAGCGGGGGGGATGATGTTGAGGACTGTTTCGCGGCTTGCAGACATGTGAATGGTTGCAAACATTGGCATGCCTGCACCACGGAACTCCTCAATTGAATAAGACCAGAAATCGCGCAGATCGATGTATGACGCGTCTAGCCTAGTTACATTCTAGTCTATGTGTGGCCATTGAGCCTAACGGCAGTGTTGGAATGTGTGGTAAACCCACTTAAGGATCGTGTTTGAATATGTGGCACAGCCACTGATTATATATATATATGTGGAACGGTAGATCCACTGGAAAGTGTAAGATAGCGTAATGATCCGTATCGAAGTTGATTATAGGACCAGGTAGAGTCCGTATTAGAATCGCGAACCAAGCAGATTACGTTCACCTTGAACTTATATATATGGCAGTTAAAGCCTGGCGATGCAAGCCAAAGATGTTGATTAATGATACATAGACAGGATCTATAGATTTACAGATAATGTACTCACTAGTATTGTGAAGGGATAATAATTCTAAGGATCGGATTCGTTAAGAGTTGGTTGCACACTCTATTACGCTATAAACTTAACGGTTAACCCAGACGAGCTAAGTCTGTGAGAGGAACAATTGTGTAGAGCTTAAAACTATGATGAAGCCAATTTAAATGTGTGAATTGTTGTTGCACCCCATTGTGTAAAAGGATATATTAAATTGTTCAGTCGTCCATGGAACTTGTTGGTTGCCTGAATTATACAAGTTCTCACTCTGTGCTGTGACTGTCATTAATCCTTGCAAGGTCAGTCCAGATTATCACAGGTATTTTCTAAGACTAACTATAATCTAACCAACACTGCGGGAGAGTTAGTATACAATAACGACACTGAATATAATAATAATTTAATCACACCACAATGGCTTAAAACTGCACTCGAACTAGAAAACTGGAATTAGAATAGATGAATTATAATATCTGAAATATTGACAAGCAACCCAATAAACTCACGTCCAACGGTGCTGAATCTTTTTAATAACATCTAGCAAGAAAAGATACAGCGGGAGACCGTAACATTGCCCAATACTTAGAACTAGAATAATAGTAGACCTTAGGTCTCACACAGATGCTGGCTTGTTCCATTCAAGCTGCAACGTCATCTGATTTGTTTGGCAACAAGCGCGCCAGAAGATTTCCATACACAAAATTGTGCGTTTACGTGCGCGATAAATAAAATATACAAAGCCTATTACTAACACCTTAGTTGGTGCGTACTCTTTTAACAAAAGTAGGACCTGATGACTCCTTGTGAATGTTAAGGACTCATGAAGGACGCAACTGCTTTCTTACCACACCCCGCAAAAAAAATTAATTCTATTAATTTTTTTACTTTAATTACCGCGGAGAGGTGAATCAAGTTTAAATCTATATATATATATCTTAAGAATAAATGACCTGTATATTAACTAAAAATAACAGAGTGAATATACAACAGAATTCAACTCAAATCAACAAAATATATGCAAGAAAGAATACCACCACTATTGATCAACTTTGGAACAATGTGGGAAAAATTAAAGAAATTAAAGTATTAAGGATGATTGAATTAAACCGAATGTAAAAACAACTAAAAAGAAATGTCAATAAATGAATTTAAATAAAAGAGATGAGAATGCATCAAAATGATAAGTGAACAAGTAAAAGAATACGAATAAAACACGTGAAGTGATCAACACACTTAACTGTGTCTAAAGATAATTATGAGTACTAATTAATTACTAATGCTAAATCACTACACGTCATGAGTAACATCTACTAGCTATAACAACTAGCATTAAAAAATCATTCTAGTTAAATATATTAAATATTAAACTAATTAATTATGTTTAATTGTGAAAATCCACTGAATAATTTTCATCTATTTAAAATGTTATTAATTCCAATAAATTTCTTAAGTTCCACTGTTATATTCGGAAACAGTGAATAATACACACAGTTCCGTTCTATTAAAATCCAAACACGTAGAAAAGTTACTTTACGAGCCATCAGTAATTCAAAATATTCCACTGGAAAAGTATAGATCTATCACATTAGAAGAATGTTTTATATATACTTAATGTAACTTTCGGAAGAAAATGTTATCACGTTATAAAGTTATATTCTCATCAATGTTATAGATAATTCACTGTTTTCGCATTATAGCTATATATCTGAATGTTCAAACTTTATTCAAACGTCAAGGTAAATACTAAACGTTAAGGATGCAACTAATCACAGTTCCATGACCAGCAAGTTACAAATGCGGAGTTGCATGTGTAGCGGTCTCATTCTCTGCAGGGCGTAGCAACTCGCTTGGTTCATACGAACATCTCGATAAAATGTCTGCCAAAACATTCTGTGATCCAGGTATGGACAGGATGGTAAAACTGTATGGCTGCAAGGATATCGCATACCTCGTAGATTTAGATGATTTGACGTCTTTAGTATTGAGAGCAGTGAGTGCTTTCTGGTCAGATTCGACTATGAAGTGCGATCCAAGTAAGTAACGTTGGAGTTTCGTTATTGACCACACAAGAGCCAACAGTTCTTTGTCAAGAACAGAATACTTCTGCTCTGTCGACGTTAACTTTCTCGATACATACATCACAGGATGCAAGGTACCCGAGTATTCCTGGAGCAATACACTTCCTATTCCGTAATTAGACGCGTCACTGCGAAGTATGAAAGGAAGGTTTGCATTAGGTAATCTGAAAACAGGAGGTTTTGAAAAAAATGCCTTGATGGTATCCAACGCGATTTGATGTTCTTCCGACCACCGAATCACGTTAGCTGCGCCCTTCTTTAACAAAGAAGAGAAACGTGTAGTAATAAAAGATAGATGAGGTAAGAATTTACCTTAAAATTGAATTAAACCCAACAAAGATCTCACTTGTTTCTTTGTTTTTGGTGTTGTATTGTTTAGGATTTTAGAAACATTACTGTCCTCAGTGTATAACCGGCCGTGACCAACACGGTGACCTAAAAATGATATTTCGTGAAAACCCTAAATGCTTTCGATGGTTTAGCCGTTAAGTTATATGACCGTAACGTGGACAGTAATATGTTCAATCAACTAAAATGTTCATGAAAACCAACACATACTTTAGATGGTTTAGGTATCCGATCGTAAGATGAAGAGAATTCGATTGTTAATAGTCTAGATTGTACACGATGAACTAATGTCATAGCCTGTGTACTGGGTAATGACGAGAAGGATATTAGAAAGATAACAAAGATACAAAACCAGAAATGTGTGAATCTAGGTGTGTATCGTAATAGAAATGTATGGTAGAGAGTGCGATAAAAAGCACATGACCAGCTAAATACTGAGCTAACCGGCCCAGAAAAAAAGGTAAACAATCCGACAAGAAAGACTGATGCACGGATAACTAAGTCCGAACATGTGGTAAAGAAATCGGATGTCAATGTCGGATTAAAGGTGCAATCAACATGACTGAATGTAGATTCAGTTGTGTCGATAACATTAGTGTGTGTGTCAGGCACAACAGAGGAATCTTCCTCAATAATAGTATGTAATGGAGAGATAAAATTTTCATACCGACGATCAGAAGCATGTCGTAAAGGTTGTAATGAAGTACCAAAAGTGGCGTAATGAATCATGGAATCATTTTCAATGCTAGATTCTAGGACCTTAGTAGTACATAGCATGTTAGCAGTATGTACCTGAGAAAAAACTCTTGGCATAGTCGTAACTGCATTTGCAGAATGCATGTGTCGCTCTTCCCAATCAACAATCTGCTGTGGGGTTTACTCTTTAATTCCATGAAGGCGACCAATTATCAAGTCACTAATTGGTGCTTGAAGAAGACATGCGTGTATTTTTCCTGAAAAAATTAAGTTTTAATATCAATAATAGCTGTAGGAAATGTTTCCATAGTCCCTCCAAAAGTCACACACTTCACGGTCTTGCCAGATGCGCAGCATGGGTCGATCAATGCGTTTCTGACGCCGATGGTGCTGCAACCTGAATCAAAGATAACAGAGCAAGGAATATCATTTACAAAACCACGATTTAATTGAATACACCCTGTTCCATCGTGTGTTGAAGCCGATGTGGCCGTATACACCGCTGGGAGACTTGGTAAGGCATGTCCGCAACGCAGCGTCGTGATCGCCATGGGCTGGAACAAGGTTGTGCATTCCTGGGAAGATTTAATCTGATCATAATCAATAGAGCAAGACATTGCATTATGTGTGTTAACATTTGTGTCCTGATTATTGTTAACTGGTGTATCAATCATAGCAGCTTTTGACTGATGACGCGGTCTACTGTCCGAAGATCTATCTCTTCTCCGCGATCGATTCTGACTATTATTTCTGAAATTGCCATAATTGCCTTTTCTGTTTTGGTTAAAATCTTGGTTAGCACGCCAGTTATTGTTATCACTATTGTGACATTGACCATTTTGTTTATTTGGATAACCCTGTCTGTTATTGGAAGACTGTGATTTTAATTGCCAATTATGATTATAATAATTGCTTTGATTATTTCCAAAATTATTTCTATCAAAATCTCGTGATCTGTGAGATTGGCCCCCAAGAAACTTTATATGGAGAATTATGACAAAATTGTTTTCCCTTGTAAGAATTGTAATTCTCGTTATTTCCCTTTTTAAAGTTTCTATCGTTACTTAAAGGACGATGGCGTGAGTGACTACTTTGTTGCATAGCGAACGTAACAGGTAATTCATCTTTAACCTGGGAATTGCTAATTTCCATGTTTGGATGGGCTGTGCAATATTTTATGCAGTTTTCCTCCATTTCTGTCATATTTGAAGGTTTACGTTCGTGCAAAAAAGCAAGAAATGACGGGTTAACCGAGGACAAGACTTTATCGCGTATTAATAAATCAACCAGAGCGTCATAGGATTTTTCTATTTTGGATAATTAAATCCATCTTTCCAATGTGAGACGTATTAGTGAGATGAAATCTCTAAAAAATGTTTCCGTTCTGTGGTAAAAGAGATTTGAAGCGTAAACGGTAATCATTTTCTGACATTTGGTATTTCTTAAGTAAAGCAGCTCTGAGAGCCTCATAATTATTTTTATCAGTAGAAATAGTCATACGATAGACTGCCATAGCTTCGCGTGTAAGCAGTTGTGACAATTTTACACAATACTGGGATTTATCAACGTTATAGACTTTACATGTTGCTTCAAATCTGTCCAGGTAATGAATCACATCGTCTGATGGAGGTTTAAAGTTTGGTAATTTTAAGTGAAAATCTCTAATATTTCCATTTTGAGATGAAGCTTGACCATCATGAGCCTTTTGAGCATTATTCTCATTTGCTAATCTAAGTTGCTCAAGTTCTAATTCCTTAATTTTTTGTTCATGCTGAAATCGTTTTTTCATTATCAGCCATCTCAAGCTGAAATCTTTTTGCATTTTCTTCAGCTATTAATCTCCTATTTTCGAGTTCCATTTTCTTACTTTCCATTTCCATTTTCTTATTTTCCATTTCAATTTGCATTTTTCTCTCGTTTTCTTCAGCGGCTAATTTTCTATTTTCCATTTCTATTTTCTTATTGTCCAGTTCAATCTGAATTTTTCTCTGGTTTTCTGCAGCCTGAAATTTTCTTTCATTTTCCGCAGCCTCTAATTTTAAAGCTTCCAATTTCTGAGCTTTTTCATATTCCGCCATTGCGAATTGTCATAACTCTTCAGGAGGTACCTGAAGGGTTTTAGCCTGTGTGGCAGTTAGAGAACGATTTACAGTCAAAGGGAAGGAAT
This sequence comes from Oreohelix idahoensis, assembly GCA_024509875.1. Classification (NCBI taxonomy): domain Eukaryota; kingdom Metazoa; phylum Mollusca; class Gastropoda; order Stylommatophora; family Oreohelicidae; genus Oreohelix; species Oreohelix idahoensis. The sequence goes on along the minus strand of JAMPIV010020214.1, from coordinate 48,944 downwards.
AAGGAGAGTTAGAGGTGGGACGGTTCAGATAGAGTACAGGAAGGGGATGCGCGGACAATGTTGCGCAGGACAGAGGTGAACAGTAGTTTGGTGAAACACGCTTTTCTCAGCGGGCAGTTCAGAAGGCGTGAGTTAGTGTGCGGATGGCACGTACGCTAGCAGCCATGATAATGGCATTATTCAAGTAGTTTAAAGGATGAATATTTCACGGACAAGAAGTAGTTTTGGGTAATGATTAACCCGAAATATTGAATAGGAGAAATTCTTGTTTAGAAGGAGAAACGGTGTGAGTTAGTTATTATTCAGATAGGAAATGGTACGTAGAGTGAACTTTCTTTCATTTAGACAGTAGTCCTGTTCTTCAGTGTTGAAAGGGAAAACAACATCCCCGGAGAGACCCGGTCTACCAATAGATAACCTGAACACTGAGATGATAGATAACAATAGACATAAGAAATTATAAGGAAGAAAGAACAGAACTAGAGACTATAGCACCTGCATGATCACTGATGGTTAAAAGGTCAGAAGGTGTAGATTCGATACTGAGCGAGAGAGAGTGAGGAAAGAATGAACTTACATATTATATATTCTATGATGGACCAAATGTGGAGGTCAGAGCAGACAGCAATGATCCTTTCATTATGTAAATAAAAACTATTCAAACTTGACTATGTCGTGATGTGCTGTGGAAACCTGATGTCGACGCATGCCACAGTATTATGATTTTGGTGCCGTAACCAACCTCTAGCAGCAGCACACACACATTGTTTCTAAACAGTAGTTCAACAACTATGCTTTATGCTGTCATCTCTCCTCGCTTCAGGCAGAAGACATAGATACGTTTGACGCTGTAACAGACTTCAAAAACCACAGACGGCAGAGTACAAAGAAGAAAAGTCATATTTACGTTTTTATAACATGAAAAAAAAACAGAGTGACAACAGTGTAAGTTGTAAACACAGAACAAAGTGAACAGTATCGGAACCAGCCAAGCAGAAACGTCGGTCCGAAAAAACCAAGTCAGAATTTTCTTCTTTCAAATCGACCAACATGAGAATAAGTTGCCACAACAAGGCAAAGTACACTACACATTATGCAATTCAAGAGCCGAGACCAACCTCAGCCAGCATTGAAATCAGTCATTCACCAAGACAAAGTACAACACACGCACTGGTTGATGACAGACTTCAAGAACCACAGACGGCAGAACAACGCAGAATTGCAGTTTTACAACATAGGAAGAAAAACAGGACAGTCAAAGTGTAAACAGAAGCTGACAGGTTGCGAACTGGTCAACCGAAGACGCCAGCTCAGAAATCAGGTCAAGATTTTTTTCTTCACGCCTCCTGCACGAGAGGGGTCGCAAAGACAAAGCGGGTACAATATTCACAAGTTCTGTAACGTCAAGTCAGAAAAAAAAAATTGTTTTCATTCAAATCTTTCAGCACGGGGACACTTATCACAGCAGACGACAGGTCATAGAGTGCAGTACAGTAACCGATTCACGAATAGAAGCCTTTGTGTGTAGCAAAACAGTGTGTAGTCCGGATGGTATAAAAATATAACAATAGTGTTTGTTAAAAAGAAAAGTCGATCGCGTGCGCAATATCGCGACAAACGAGTACTCCAACGTAGACATCTTAATTAATTAGTTTAATTAGACATTGTTGTATTATTATTCTTGCCTTATTAATTAGACATTATAGTAATATTATTGTTATTAATATTATTACTGTTGTTTAATTATTATTCTTCTCATTATTATTAGTATTGTGTCTCACTAATATTGAATTATAACAGCGTATGCATAAATTTTTTTTTGTAACTGTAACTTTATTTTTTTTTCAGGAAATCCAAGACTAATAGAAAAAAATTTCTATTCATTTTCAGGTGCAAGTTAGTTTAAGTTAACGGTAGAAATAAGTAGTTATTTTTTCAGATTGTTACGATGGCACAGGCCGAACAGACACAGTATAACATGCAAGACAGTCCGACTTTGGCCTTCATAAAGACGATTACCGACACATTAGCCAATGTAGACAGTGCTAAATACGCAAAAGGTAATGTAGATTTATTTTCAGGTGACCCACATGCATGCCGTAAGGGGCTTACAGACATTGACAAATATGCAATGTCAATAATAGCAGATGAATTGGAGAAAGTTAAAATTGCGATTTTTTTCATCTGTTGATCTGATCACAGACTCTATCAGAAGGCAATTGGACACATTACTTAATGAAAGAGATCTTCAAGCAGAGTCTAAATCGTACGATACGATAGGGAAAGGACATTGTCACACTTATGATAGAGAAAACAAGGACACAAACAAAATCCCAAAAACAGCGGATGTACGCGCACACTGGAACACACTTAATAAAAGAAGAATAAGAATGGCGGTCAGGAATTTTGTGGCAGAAGTTAGAAAAGGGAAGTCCATAGAAATAAATAACATCAACATAGCAAACCAACAGAAGTGCCAGATAAGAACACAGAACGGTTGGGAAATGAAGGTAGAACCGGTAGGAGTGTGGAGAAACATAATAGGATCTGATCAGCAAAATATTACAATAAAGGAAGAAGGTAATAGGAATAGACCATGGACAAGTCAGGTTAGGACAACAGTCCAGAAACAGGAAAACATACAGAGAGACAGGGTCAGCGTTGGTACACAAGAACCAGAAATAAATGAAACAAAGATGATTAGTGCCGGAACACAAACTGAGATTGATACTGTAGCGTCACACTTGGGGCCAGCACACAATGAGACAGACGTCATGAGAGAAAATGAAACATTGTCACATGGGTTAGACAATACGAGAAAGTCTAAGATTCCACTCAGTGTAAAAAAGATGAACCAACAAACGGCTAAAGTAGTGATACCACAGCATAGGGATAGCATCGAGGTAAACAATAAGAAGGTTGAACCGATGCAGTTGACCAGAGAAAAAAGTCGACAGACAGTTAATGAAGCAGAATATAGCAGTAGACGGAGATGGTCGTCAGAATTGGTGTCGACTGACTCAGACAGTGTAGGATCTGACGAGAGTGACGGTAGTCACAGACACAAAAGTACTTATAGAAGAGGAGAGAATAGTAGAAGAAGTAAGGAAGAAGGGAGCAAATGTGGAGATAGTAGTAGAGAAATGGACTTGTCAGTATACAATCTGGAGAAAATAATAGCTGATAATGCAGAAATGTGGATGCGACATGCAGCGACAATCACGCAGACTGATTGGAGGGAGGCATATAATCGACAAATTGAAGACTCGGAGAAAAGAAAGACGAAACAGGAGGGTGTAAGTACAGTACAAGGAAAGTACCAGCTTGACATAGAATCAGAATTCGATTCGTCAAGTGGGGAGGATAGAGTTATGGGCCCCGACGAAATTGGATACAGGTCGGATGAGCTCGAGAATATAACGGACGACGAAGGCCGTAGAATTTATTGGCCGAAAAATGAGAATAGTGATCTTGGACGTATAAATCAGATAAAGACGGAGAACATTACCAAAAACGTTGAGCCAAATGTGGTTCTATGGCGCTCGAAGAGGTCTAAATTCTTGGAAAAATTGAGAAACAATCCGATTAAAGCGGATGAACCAAATATCGATGAGGTGAAGAAGGTAATAGAAGCTACCATAAAGCGGCCTGATTTTAACTTCTCGGGAGCCATGCTATGGAGCGTGCTGGAGCAGAAGTATCAGAAATACTTTCCACAAACTAAAACTGAGGTAAATATGGTTCTGACGAAAATGTTAAATGACGCAAACAGGAAAAGGTTGATAGAAAAGGTAGAGCAGGCAAATCGTCATCAAGGTCGGAAGAGAAATAAAGGAAGAAGAAAATATAGATATTGATAAACACATTTCGTTGGAAAGGCATAGGGACAAGGAAGTCACTATAGCTAACATAGCGGAGTTTATGAGTAAGTGAAGTAGAGGGGGAGATGAGAGATAAAGGTCATGAAAAATGACGAGGATATTATGTGGGAACAAGAAGAGCCATAAGAGATGGCGAAATTAAGAGTGAGTAATTGAGATATTGGACGGGGAGTATTAAGGGCCATGGAAGATGGCGAAAACAAGAGAATCACTTGGATAAATAAGTATGGGAAAATTGAGAGTCACGGAGAAGTGACGGAGTATTGAGAAGCCACAGGAAGGATGGCACAGACATATAGAAGAGATAGTTCTAGAAGGAACTTATGTAGAAGTAAGAAGCCATGGAGCATATGGCAAAGAAACAGAGATTTTTGCGGCAGTGGCCGAGTCTTATGAAGGTTTTGGGGAGAAATCATTTTTTTCCTCTCCGTAATACATGAAGAGAAGAGAATTGTGTTGAGAACGTTCCAGGGAGGGAACGAAAAACATATAAAAACGTTAAGTGCGGCGTTTGCCAGACTACAAATGTGAGTCTATGGAGGATAACCCTCACCGAACATATATAACAGAAATTCACACACTAGGAGACAGTGTTGTGAAAAAGGAGTTTAAGTGACAGGTCGGCAGCAGAAAAACACGCAAGTAGGTCATAGCGACAACGCGGTTTAAGATGCGTAGACCTAAGAAGTTTCAAATATTTCCGCATAGGAGATTGTGGACAAAGGTCTAGTTAGCAAAGGGTGGATAGGAGGATGGCAATTCAGTGTTGCCATGATAGTAAATGGCTCAAGCCATCATGAACTATGTATATAGGGAGACATGACAGAAGACATGTTTGGCTTTATACGAGAGAAGAGAAAGGCCAGACAGTTCACACCAGGTGTGTGGTGACAGAAGATAATTCGATATGAGGAATTGACATGTATGACAATAGGAGTGACTGGATGTGTAAAAGGAAATAAACTTTGTATGGTGAAGTACACAGTTAACAGAATGTGAGTGAGAAAGACAAGGGTTAAGAACAGTCATAAATGTGAAGAAGAAAGGTCACTTAAGAAAAGTGACGGGAAAAGAGTTATTCCTCAGTTTTGTTATGATAATATGTTGTAATGTAAGAAAATAATGACATGTTAAGTGATATGAAAAAAAATGAAGACCACTAAAGAAGTGGAATGTATAACATGTCAAATGTATGTTTTTGAAATCATGTAATATGAGCAGATAGGAGAAAAAGCAAAGATGAGTGGTCGTAAATGGGAACGAGATGTTGATGAATGTACGTTCCCAGTACAATTTAATTGAGTTGTGTAAAGGGAAATTGTCCTTTGGCACAGATAAGAATTGGTAATGTGCTGAGCTAGGGTTGTAACAGCACATTGCTAAAGATTTTTTTTTATATAGGACAAGTACAATAATAGTGTTGGTACAGTCATGAAAATAAATTTTTTCTCCTACGGATAAATAATTTATTTTTAAGGGAGAAAGGGAGATAATGTGGCAGTTAGAGAACGATTTACAGTCAAAGGGAAGGAATAAGGAGAGTTAGAGGTGGGACGGTTCAGATAGAGTACAGGAAGGGGATGCGCGGACAATGTTGCGCAGGACAGAGGTGAACAGTAGTTTGGTGAAACACGCTTTTCTCAGCGGGCAGTTCAGAAGGCGTGAGTTAGTGTGCGGATGGCATGTACGCTAGCAGCAATGATAATGGCATTATTCAAGTAGTTTAAAGGATGAATATTTCACGGACAAGAAGTAGTTTTGGGTAATGATTAACCCGAAATATTGAATAGGAGAAATTCTTGTTTAGAAGGAGAAACGGTGTGAGTTAGTTATTATTCAGATAGGAAATGGTACGTAGAGTGAACTTTCTTTCATTTAGACAGTAGTCCTGTTCTTCAGTGTTGAAAGGGAAAACAACATCCCCGGAGAGGCCCGGTCTACCAATAGATAACCTGAACACTGAGATGATAGATAACAATAGACATAAGAAATTATAAGGAAGAAAGAACAGAACTAGAGACTATAGCACCTGCATGATCACTGATGGTTAAAAGGTCAGAAGGTGTAGATTCGATACTGAGCGAGAGAGAGTGAGGAAAGAATGAACTTACATATTATATATTCTATGATGGACCATATGTGGAGGTCAGAGCAGACAGCAATGATCCTTTCATATGTAAATAAACCACTATTCAAATTACTATGGCGTTATCGCATCACGTGCTGTGTGTGTGTGACTGTGTGGTATACAGCATAGTATAGCTAACCACAGAGGTAAGCGAACCTGGGCAGACATTGCCATAGATGATTCATAATAATACCAGGGCTGTCACACCTGCTTAATAAAATAATCCAGCGAATACATTATAATTAATTTTTGTATTAACTACTTTTTCCTTAAAAATTTTACCAAACTAATTCACAATTATTTTTTTCACTCTAATACGTGCAATACGTTCCTGTCCAAGAACGGCACTCAATAGCAGTTAATTATTTAATATATTATTAATAAATGAAACAGGTTATGCATTAACATGTTATTATAATACAATAGCATAGACAATGTAGACAAGACAAGATGTAGATTACAAAAGAACACGTTCGCAGAGATCAACTGAAGGAAAATGAAGAACTAAAAAGTGAACGTTGCAAAAGATGCAATGATAACTGCGACGGGACTAAGAACAAGACAAGAGATAAAACAGTGTACAGATACAAAGGTGTAAAAAACTGAACGATAGTAAGATGGAGAAGGACGACCGATACAAACAAAAGACATCATAAAAATAAGTACACATCAAAAAATTACCACGAAAACAACAATGAATTAACACGACGTTACAGTTAAAAACAGTTAGTTGTCACAGACAACGGAACACAGTGGACTTAAAATCCTTCGACACTTACGCGTTGGAACATTCCACTGCGGGAAGTGTGCAAGTATATATCCCTACAGAACAGTCACGAAGGCCCTGGTTTGAAACTGGGATGTTTCCTTCGTGATTCTCCTTTCCCAACCTCCCACGAGAAACATGGAACATAAAACATGCAGTACGAGTAATATAGAAGTGGACATATTAAAAGAAGAGCTCAGCTAACATAACAAGGTGGAAAGAACAACAGCGTTATACTTATCTTTTGATAAGAAAAATGTAACGATCTTCACAGGATTGTCGAGTTTTGCAATCCGATCCTGTATTACTGAGCAAGCCAACGTAACAAGGGGCAGAGTCCAAAGATGATGGTAGTAGTTTAGTTCCACTTGACCTTGAATAGCCGTTACACTTGATTCCAAATCCAAGTTGTTGAGTTTGATAGTGAAGGTCAGTGTTGACAGCTGTAGTCTTGAGTTGACCTTGAATTCCAAGTTCAGGATTCCGCCTTGAAAGACTGTATTCTTCAATTCAACTGAGTTTGACTTGAGTTCGATTCCTTCTTGAAAATTGATAATTTCAGAGCACACTTGGCTACCAAAACTGTAGTCGTCTTACTTGGAGGTGGATATGGTTGACTACTAGAGTGTGCTGAATACGCGAAGTTCCTTCTTTTCCTTTTAATAATATGTTAGTCAGTCAACATAAGTGCGAACAGGGCACGTCAACAAGTGCCAAGACGATCATAGGAGAACTCGTCGATTTAAATTGGTGCATAGTTTATTTTACAATATGCTTGAACGGGACAAGACATTCGACATGTTTTGACAGTTCAATCGACATGATGCAGGTAAAGTATTTTCATTTCAATAATTCAGTTAGATAGTTCCAGACCAAATCCTTTGAGCAATTTATGGCCGGGTACTTAAATTCATATAACAATGTACATACATGATCAAGTAGTTTAGATCATCAATTGAATACTATAACGGTTGACCTTGTGACAAGGACAGAGACCCTCATTATAATCCATCACGTTATTGTGAGATATATATCAAAATCTGTCCTCCCTAAATGGCCTCGTAAATAATTAGACTGGAGCCTTTGAACATTTATAATCCAGGCATCCTTTTCGCATATAAAAAAGGTTAAATACAATACTTGATTAACCTATCCTTGTAGCCGTGACTTGCTTGACGGCAGTCCAATGATTCATTGAAATAATATACATATTAATATAATGATTCGTTTAAGATGCATGTAAGCTTTCCGTGAGTAGACTCCCCAAGTTCCTCTATTCTAGTACCATAGAGCTTAAGTTCTAGCTAGATGTCATTTGGGTGACACGTCACGACAAAATATATATATTAAAAATTCCAATTTCTTAACTGACTAAAATACGACTTACGTTTGTAACAGCTGACACTGACTTTCATCAATAAGTCATGTCGCCAAATAATACTTGCCCAATACTTAGAACTAGAATAATAATAGACCTTAGGTCTCACACAGATGCTGGCTTGTTCCATTCAAGCTGCAACGTCAACTGATTTGTTTGGCAACAAGCGTGCCAGAAGATTTCCATACACAAAATTGTGCGTTTACGTGCGCGATAAATAAAATATATAAAGCCGATTACTAACACCGTAGTTGGTGCGTACTCTCTTAACAAAAGTAGGACCTGATGACTACTTGTGAATGTTAAGGACTCATAAAGGACGCAACAGCTTCCTTACCACCCCCGCAAAAAAAAATTAATTCTTTTAATTTTTTTACTTTAATTACCGCGGAGAGGTGAATCAAGTTTACTTCTATATATCTTAAGAATAAATTAGCTATATATTAATTAAAAATAACAGAGTGAATATACAACAGAATTCAACTCAAATCAACAAAATATATGCAAGAAAGAATACCACCACTATTGACCAACTTTGGAACAATGTGGAAAAAAGTAAAGAAATTAAAGTATTAAGGATGATTGAATTAAACCGAATGTAAAAACAACTAAAAAGAAATGTCAATAAATGAATTTAAATAAAAGAGATGAGAATGCATCAAAATGATAAGTGAACAAGTAAAAAAATACGAATAAAACACGTGAAGTGATCAACACACTTAACTGTATCTAAAGATAATTAGGAGTACTAATTAATTACTAATGCTAAATCACTACACGTGATGAGTAACATCTACTAGCTATAACAACTAGCATTAAAATCATTCTAGTTAAATATATTAAATATTAAACTAATTAATTATGTTTAATTGTGAAAATCCACTGAATAATTTTCATCTATTTAACATGTTATTAATTCCAATAAATTTCTTAAGTTCCACTGTTATATTCGGAAACAGTGAATAACACACACAGTTCCGTTCTATTAAAATCCAAACACGTAGAAACGTTACTTTACGAGCCATCCAGTAATTCAAAATATTCCACTGGAAAAGAATAGATCTATCACATTAGAAGAATGTTTTATATATACTTAATGTAACTTTCAGAAGAAAATGTTATAACGTTATAAAGTTATATTCTCGTCAATGTTATAGATAATTCACTGTTTTCGCATTATAGCTATATATCTGAATGTTCAAACTTTATTCAAACGTCAAGGTAGATACTAAACGTTAAGGATGCAACTAATCACAGTTCCATGACCAGCAAGTTACAAATGCGGAGTTGCATTGTAGCGGTCTCATTCTCTGCAGGGCGCAGCAACTCGCTTGGTTCATACGGACATCTCGATAAAATGTCTGCCAAAACATTCTGTGATCCAAGTATGGACCAGATGGTAAAACTGTATGGCTGCAAGGATATCGCATACCTCGTAGATTTAGATGATTTGACGTCTTTAGTATTGAGAGCAGTGAGTGCTTTCTGGTCAGATTCGACTATGAAGTGCGATCCAAGTAAGTAACGTTGGAGTTTCGTTATTGACCACACAAGAGCCAACAGTTCTTTGTCAAGAACAGAATACTTCTGCTCTGTCGACGTTAACTTTCTCGATACATACATCACAGGATGCTAGGTACCCGAGTATTCCTGGAGCAATACACTTCCTATTCCGTAATTAGACGCATCACTGCGAAGTATGAAAGGAAGGTTTGCATTAGGTAATCTGAAAACAGGAGGTTTTGAAAAAAATGCCTTGATGGTATCCAACGCGATTTGATGTTCTTCCGACCACCGAATCACGTTAGCTGCGCCCTTCTTTAACAAAGAAGAGAAAGGTGCAGTAATAAAAGATAGATGAGGTATGAATTTACCATAAAATTGAATTAAACCCAACAAAGATCTCACTTGTTTCTTTGTTTTTGGTGTTGTATTGCTTAGGATTTTAGAAACATTACTGTCCTCAGTGTATAACCGGCCGTGACCAACACGGTGACCTTATAATGATATTTCGTGAAAACCCACGAATGCTTTTGATGGTTTAGCCGTTAAGTTATATGACCGTAACGTGGACAGTAATGTGTTCAATCAACTAAAATGTTCATGAAAACCAACACATACTTTAGATGGTTTAGGTATCCGATCGTAAGATGAAGAAAATTCGGTTGTTAATAGTCTAGATTGTACAGGATGAACTAATGTCATAGCCTGTGTACTGGGTAATGACGGGAAGGATATTAGAAAGATAACAAAGATACAAAACCAGAAATGTGTGAATCTACTTGTGTATCGTAATAGAAATGTATGGTGGAGAGTGCGATAAAAAGCACATGACCAGCTAAATACTGAGCTAACCGGCCCAGAAAAAAAGGTAAACAATCCGACAAGAAAGACTGATGCACGGATAACTAAGTCCGAACATGTGGTAAAGAAATCGGATGTCAATGTCGGATTAAAGGTGCAATCAACACGACTGAATGTAGATTCAGTTGTGTCGATAACATTAGTGTGTGTGTCAGGCACAACAGAGGAATCTTCCTCAATAATAGTATGTAATGGAGAGATAAAATTTTCATACCGACGATCAGAAGCATGTCGTAAAGGTTGTAATGAAGTACCAAAAGTGGCGTAATGAATCATGGAATCATTTTCAATGCTAGATTCCAGGACCTTAGTAGTACATAGCATGTTAGCAGTATGTACCTGAGAAAAAACTCTTGGCATAGTCCTAACTGCATTTGCAGAATGCATGTGTCGCTCTTCCCAATCAACAATCTGCTGTGAGGTTTACTCTTTAATTCCATGAATGCGACCAATTATCAAGTCACTAATTGGTGCTTGAAGAAGACATGCGTGTATTTTTCCTGAAAAAAATTAAGTTTTAATATCAATAATAGCTGTAGGAAATGTTTCCATAGTCCCTCCAAAAGTCACACACTTCACGGTCTTGCCAGTTGCGCAGCATGGGTCGATCAATGCGTTTCTGACGCCGATGGTGCTGCAACCTGAATATAAGAGAACAGAGCAAGGAATATCATTTACAAAACCACGATTTAATTGAATACATCCTGTTCCATCGTGTGTTGAAGCCGATGTGGCCGTATACACCGCTGGGAGACTTGGTAAGGCATGTCCGCAACGCAGCGTCGTGATCGCCATGGGCTGGAACAAGGTTGTGCATTCCTGGGAAGATTTAATCTGATCATTATCAATAGAGCAAGACATTGCATTATGTGTGTTAACATTTGTGTCCTGATTATTGTTAACTAGTGTATCAATCATAGCAGCTTTTGACTGATGACGCGGTCTACTGTCCGAAGATCTATCTCTTCTCCGCGATCGATTCTGACTATTATTTCTGAAATTGCCATAATTGCCATTTCTGTTTTGGTTAAAATCTTGGTTAGCACGCCAATTATTGTTATCACTATTGTGACATTGACCATTTTGTTTATTTGGATAACCCTGTCTGTTATTGGAAGAATGTGATCTAAATTGCCAATTATGATTATAATTATTGCTTTGATTATTTCCAAAATTATTTCTATCAAAATCTCGTGATCTGTGAGATTGGCTCCAAGAAACATTATACGGAGAATTATGACAAAATTGTTTCCCCTTATAAGAATTGTAATTCTCGTTATTTTCCTTTTTAAAATTCCTATCGTTACTTAAGGAACGATGGCGTGAATGACTACTTTGTTGCATAGCGAACGTAACAGGTAATTCATCTTTAACCTGGGAATTGCTAATTTCCATGTTTGGATGGGCTGTGCAATATTTTATGCAGTTTTCCTCCATTTCTGTCACATTTGAAGGTTTACGTTCGTGCAAAAAAGCAAGAAATGACGGGTTAACCGAGGACAAGACTTTATCGCGTATTAATAAATCAACCAGAGCGTCATAGGATTTTTCTATTTTGGATAATTAAATCCATCTTTCCAATGTGAGATGTATTAGTGAGATGAAATCACTAAAACGTTTCCCGTTCTGTGGTAAAAGAGATTTGAAGCGTAAACGGTAATCATTTTCTGACATTTGGTATTTCTTAAGTAAAGCAGCTCAGAGAGCATCATAATTATTTTTATCAGTAGAAATAGTCATATGATAGACTGCCATAGCTTCGCATGTAAGCAGTTGTGACAATTTTACACAATACTGGGATTTATCAACGTTATAGACTTTACATGTTGCTTCAAATCTGTCCAGGTAATGAATCACATCGTCTGATTGAGGTTTAAAGTTTGGTAATTTTAAGTGAAAATCTCTAATATTTCCATTTTGAGATGAAGCTTGACCATCATGAGCCTTTTGAGCATTATTCTCATTTGCTAATCTAAGTTGCTCAAGTTCTAATTCCTTAATTTTTTGTTCATGCTGAAATCGTTTTTCATTATCAGCCATCTCAAGCTGAAATCTTTTTGCATTTTCTTCAGCTATTAATCTCCTATTTTCGAGTTCCAGTTTCTTACTTTCCATTTCCATTTTCTTATTTTCCATTTCAATTTGCATTTTTCTCTCGTTTTCTTCAGCGGATAATTTTCTATTTTCCATTCCTATTTTCTTATTCTCCAGTTCAATCTGAATTTTTCTCTGGTTTTCTGCAGCCTGAAATTTTCTTTCATTTTCCGCAGCCTCTAATTTTAAAGCTTCCAATTTCTGAGCTTTTTCATATTCCGCCATTGCGAATTGTCTTAACTCTTCAGGAGGTACCTGAAGGGTTTTAGCCTGCTTAATAAAATAATCCAGCGAATACATTATAATTAATTTTTGTATTCACTACTGTTTCCTTAAAAATTTTACCAAACTAATTCACACTTATTTTTTTCACTCTAATACGTGCAGTACGTTCCTGTCCAAGAACGGCACTCAATAGCAGTTAATTATTTAATATATTATTAATAAATGAAACAGGTTATGCATTAAAATGTTATTATAATACAATAGCATAGACAATGTAGACAGAACAAGATGTAGATTACAAAAGAACACGTTCGCAGAGATCAACTGAAGGAAAATGAAGAACTAAAAAGTGAATGTTGCAAAAGATGCAATGATAACTGCGACGGGACTAAGAACAAGACAAGAGATAAAACAGTGTACAGATACAAAGGTGTAAAAAACTGAACGATAGTAAGATGGAGAAGGACGACCGATACAAACAAAAACATGATAAAAATAAGTACAGATCAAAAAATTACCACGAAAACAACAATGAATTAACACGACGTTACAGCTAAAAACAGTTAGATGTCACAGACAACCAAACACAGTGGACTTAAAATCCGTCGAAACTTACGCGTTGGAACATTCCACTGCGGGAAGTGTGCAAGTATATGTCCCTACAGAACAGTCACGAAGGCCCTGGTGTGAAACTGGGATGTATCCTTCGTGATTCTCCTTTCCCAACCTTCCACGAGAAACATGGAACATAAAACATGCAGTACGAATAATATAGAAGTGGACATATTAAAAGAAGAGCTCAGCTAACATAACAAGGTGGAAAGAACAAAAGCGTTATATTTATCTTTTGATAAGAAAAATGTAACGATCTTCACAGGATTGTCGAGTTTTGCAATCCGGCGCTGTATTACTGAGCAAGCCAACGTAACAAGGGGCAGAGTCCAAAGATGATGGTAGTAGTTTAGTTCCACTTGACCTTGAATAGCCGTTACACTTGATTCCAAATCCAAGTTGTTGAGTTTGATAGTGAAGGTCAGTGTTGACAGTTGTAGTCTTGAGTTGACCTTGAATTCCAAGTTCAGGATTCCGCCTTGAAAGACTGTATTCTTCAATTCAACCAAGTTTGACTTGAGTTCGATTCCTTCTTGAAAATTGATATTTTCAGAGCACACTTGGCTACCAAAACTGTAGTCGTCTTTCTTGGAGGTGGATATGGTTGACTACTAGAGTGTGCTGAATACGCGAAGTTCCTTCTTTTCCTTTTAATAACATGTTAGTCAGTCAACATAAGTGCGAACAGGGCACGTCAACAAGTGCCAAGACGATCATGGGAGAACTCATCGATTTAAATTGGTACATAGTTTATTTTACAATATACTTGAACGGGACAAGACATTCGACATGTTTTGACAGTTCAATCGACATGATGCAGGTAAAGTATTTTCATTTCAATAATTCAGTTAGATAGTTCCAGACCAAACCCTTTGAGCAATTTATGGCCGGGTACTTAAATTCATATAACAATGTACATACATGATCAAGTAGTTTAGATCATCAATTCAATGTCATAATGTTTTCAGGACGAACGAGGAAGAAGAAGAAGAAGATCATCAATTGAATACTATAACGGTTGACCTTGTGTCAAGGACAGAGACCCTCATTATAATCCATCACGTTATTGTGAGATATATATCAAAATCTGTCCTCCCTAAATGGCCTCGTAAATAATTAGACTGGAGCCTTTGAACATTTATAATCCAGGCATCCTTTTCGCATATAAAAAAGGTTAAATACAATACTTGATTAACCTCTCCTTGTAGCCGTGACTTTCTTGACGGCAGTCCAATGATTCATTGAAATAATATACATATTAATATAATGATTCCTTTAAGATGCATGTAAGCTTTCCGTGAGTAGACTCCCCAAGTTCCTCCATTCTAGTACCATAGAGCGTAAGTTCTAGCTAGATGTCATTTGGGTAACACGTCACGACAAAATATATATATTAAAAATTCCAATTTCTTAACTGACTGGAATACGACTTACGTTTATAACAGCTGACACTGACTTTCATCAATAAGTCATGTCGCCAAATAATACTTGCCCAACACTTGGGACTAGAATAATAATAGAGCTTAGGTCTCACACAGATGCTGGCTTGTTCCATTCAAGCTGCAACGTCATCTGATTTATTTGGCAACAAGCGCGCCCGAAGATTTCCATACACAAAATTGTGCGTTTACGAGCGCGACAAATAAAATATACAAAGCCTATTACTAACACCTTAGTTGGTGCGTACTCTCTTAACAAAAGTAGGACCTGATGACTACTTGTGAATGTTAATTACTCATAAAGGACACAATATGGTGTCAATTAGGAAACTTTACTCAGGACTTTGAAGGGATCAAGGAGATGATATTAATAGAGCAACTCCTAGAGTCCATGTCTCCTGAAACAAGAACATTCCTATCTGAACATAAGAGAGAAAGGCTAGATGAAATAATCACTTATGCTGAAAGTCATAAGATGGCTCACCCTGTGACTCAGGGAACTAAGAAGAAGCAAAGGGAAGATTTCGAGCCACCACAAAACCAGAACAGGTTTGATACTGAGCACCAACCAAACAAATACAAACAAAAATTTGACAGGAACTCTCAATTACAGGATAAGAAACCCTACAAACAGGGAGAGAAATGGAGTAAGATTTGCAAAATGAACAACCACAATACTTAGGACTGCGGAAAAAATCCCTCTTTATCACGCTGCATGTCTTATAACAGGGGACAAGGGAAAGAAGGAACTGGCAGCTTGTCAGATAGACCTCCATCATTCCTCCACCTGTGAAGAAGTAACATGTAACGGCACTAATTTAACTCTTTCAGTCCCAAGCAAAAAAGTTGGTTTGGCCCAAGCAAAAATGGCCACCCCGGTGCATTTTAAAATAGATATCTCAAAACAAAAACCCGTTCACTCTTAAACACATGCGGTATTTAAAAGAATGTACTTGCAGTCGGAAATGACGTTTTGGGTGGTTTGTGTGTAGTTATAATTAGAAATAGTCTCAAACAGAGGCACATATACTAAACGCTTTATAAAGTTGATTGGGCCAAGCGCGTCTAACCCCTGAGGATATATAAAGTCGATTGGGACTTAAAGAGTTAAGATGCCTATTGTTAAGGTGGGATTTACGTTATGTTATGGAGGAACGTAACAATATCTTTTCTGTGTACTGTTGTAGTCAGTCCGACCTGGGCCAAACAGCTTTGATATGCGTGATTAGCTCACCAGGCGTTGAGGCGCTAACAGGGTGTCATGTTGACATCCAAACATCAGACATTTCTTGTATGTGAGGTACTCGAAGTTTGTGTGGTTGACAAGTGATGTGGGTGTGTAGAGACACGAATGCGTTTAGGCTCTTTGATAGATAAACAAGGCACCCACTCACTCACATGCAGTAGTCAGTAATTGTAGAAACTGCTGGAACTTTCATCCATTTATTTACGAGACACAGTGACATCAACAGTTACAGTCAAATGGACGAGAATCAAGGACATCATATATATTGGAAATGACTGGAAAAACATCTGGCATTATAAAGTTTGAACCACTCATCTATAAGGACGTTATCGACAATGGTCTGTCCTTTAACAACTGTTCATATGTGGTAATAATTAGGAACCTCGAGCATCATCAGTTTTGTATAGCTCGTAGGTATGATGCTAATAACGCTGGCTTGACAACATATTCCTTTCCTACTGTAGCTCAGGGCCCCTGACTGAACGCGTCAGGTAGTCCTTTAACAAATATAGTTGCTTAACATAGAAGTCTGTGAACTTGTTAGTAAAGTCAAGACTTCATCTGGCTTCACCCGCCAGGCACTTCTTCTTCTGCTCAAAGTTATAGGCCGTAATGACGGGCCTTATAATGGTTGATAAGCAACTGTGCATTTTTTCCATAGGCATGTATTATCTTCCATGCTGAAACATACCGCCATCCTGCGGGTTTCATATTAATATTCGTTTATTGTGCTTCTGTAAAGTACTTCAACGAATAGACCTAATTGGCTACGTCAAGCACACATAATGGACTCTGGATCACAAGAACTGTGAGCGCTACTCACAGGTTCATACTAAATGTTCTGCAAACTTTGCATAATAATTAAGTTATTTTACCTTGGACAGAATTCCGAGAAATACACAAATAACACCTGTCGTCATTCTAGACGAACAGAATAACTCTGGGGAAAATCACTAACATCACAAGACTATCTTTTCCCCAGATAATGCAGAGAAGAACAACGGACATCTTCGTCCGGCAGAAACAAGCTCATCACTCCCAGATGGAAGTCTTCTCGGTTCGCGCTAAAAACTAGCGCATGCGTAGACAGAACAGATTTGAGAACAGCTAAATATCCCGTCTTGAGACAGATCAACCACAAAGAATAAACACAGGGAAGGTAACCCCTAATCAACCTGTGTCAGGGAGTTAACATACAGTTCTGTACCTTCGATTATCAAAAGTATTAAATAGATTTACATTATCTGGAACCGTCAAAAATGACGGCAACAGACTACCAGCCCCTCCGGATAAAAAAAAATGAAACACATTTTTTTTTGGAAATACATCAATGAGCGAGATGCAACAAGCTCATAACGCATGAATAATGAGCCGATGAAAGGATCAATAAATATAACGACACAATGTCAGACCCAATCAACGCCCAATAGCGCGTCTAGTGACAACAAAAGTTCACCTCACAAAATAAGAGAAAATATTTTCTCCACGTAAAATATATCCGGAAGGTACCATCAAATAAATATCTGGCGATGCTAACAAAAATCGCATACATATAAAAAAATGCTGTAGTGGGTTTTGATGGTATTGTATGGTTGATGTCACTTAGTGGGATGTATGAGGTCAGTTGTGAAGGCTCCTGAGATAAATGTAGATGTGAATTACAGAAGGCCCTTCGTACTACCACTTACGACCTCACACATATCTTTTTTACTAATGAATGTGGCTACGTTAAATTCTAGGGTACTGTTATGTACTGTCTTGTATTAGTATATACAAACACGCACACACAGATAATTACTAAGTGTAATAATATTAATAAAATTTATAACACACTGAACTGACTCAGCTGTTTTAGTTTTAGATATATAAATTTTCTTAAGTTTATTTGTTCTGAACCAAGGTTTTATTTTGGTCAGAACATATGAAAGGTTATGAAGTTATGAATGAAATGCATGGATATATGTCATAATAAAATGAAAGGTGTATACATATGTATTTTACAAGACCAGTTAATATTAATACTGTTTATATTTTAAATTTCTCTGGGAGAACGATTAATGGATGTGCTGATGGGGTGGCGTCATCACTCCCATTCTGTAACTACAGGAGCTGTGTCCATTAGATTATAACTTTATACTGTGTCTTTCCCAAAGTTCAGTAAACCGTGGTGGGGAAATTATTATAAGTTCTTAGGAAATATGGTGAATCTTCAGCAGGCCATTTAGTACTCATCTGGTCTGCGAAGAACTGATGCAGAATCAGGTGGTCCACTTCTCTCGACAGCTAGAATAGAACGATAGTCTGCTTCTATACGCTGTTTGCCTGCATACACGTCTGCTGGTGTAACTTTGAATACTTATGTAGCACTAGCTTAGTGCCACATCAGAAACTCACACTTCTGAAACAAAATTGGTGCTGTGTCAGTACTCTATACACTGCACCACTTTTACACAGCACAACACATCAACAATATACAGAAATGGGTCAGATCTCTCTGACCATACAGCACATCTTACCAAGTTGGTTTCATATTGTATCAATTCCCCCAAAGTCTGCAGTGCAT
The DNA here is from genome assembly GCA_024509875.1 of Oreohelix idahoensis. Taxonomy (NCBI): domain Eukaryota; kingdom Metazoa; phylum Mollusca; class Gastropoda; order Stylommatophora; family Oreohelicidae; genus Oreohelix; species Oreohelix idahoensis. The sequence continues at coordinate 30,248 of JAMPIV010020214.1, read as the reverse complement.
ATGAGATATGTTCAATAGTTTTCTATTATCCAATAAGATAGGTGATATGTTCCCACATATCTCAATACTTGATCCGCCCTTCATAATCCTTGCTGGCGTCTATGTATTTGGTTTATCTCTGGACCCTGAACATGGGCTGGGGATCTAGAGCGAACCCTTTACTTGTTGTAAGAGACAGATTTTGATATGGCAGTATCAAATCACTCGAAATATTAAACAATATTAAAATATACAAAAGAAATGCTTTCATTCTTACCAGAATTACGAATAGAGAACACAGTTATATTCTAGCAAAACTCAGCTGAGCTGCTGGCTCTAGTATGGCGTCCCTCTAAATATGGAATAGCTTTCTGGGAAATACACCACTGAATTATTTACTGTGTCTACTACTGGACAGCTTTTAGTTGAATGGCAAAAATGCGCGTCTGTGCGCCAATAATATGATTATCTTTGGCCAATCACCGACTTTCCCCCTTTCAAATTTCAAACCTACAACCAAAAGTCAATTCAGTCATACCTCAGTCAAGTATGTATTATTGTCTGTTGGTCCGTCTGTCTCTACTTGCGTTTTCACAAAAAACACACTTGTTTTTTGAACCAAATCTGCCGTCCCCTACACAATTTTGCCTTTAAAGTTATTTTTAGCCACAATTCTCCACCACATTCCCTCTCTTTCATTTCAACTAGATTTTTACGTTTGCAGACTCAAGGCCAAGATTTTGGTTATTTTTAGTGACATGGGTTAACAGTGTAGTCGTTCGTCTGATATGAACAATACAGTCTTTTGTCAATATCTTCCTTATTATCTATTCGTCTGGATAATTTAAAGTATATTATTTGTCAGCTCAAGATGGGCTATCAAACTAGCTAAGTTTTATTTTCGTAACATTATTATTAAGAAAACATATTTTTTTCCGTCTATTTTTTTTTAAAAAATATCTTCGAGAAGCTTTTGTAATGCGTTTGCCTCTGATTTCAAATAAAACAACCAAGTATCGTAAAAGCGTCCAAAAAATGACTGTTGCATATAATAGCTAAGGTCCCTTTTGTCCATTTCTTTACATTGTGTCACTAGTGGACGTGAATTTTTTCCTTTCCCCACCAATTGCGTCTTTTTAGCCTTGCTAGTTTCAAACACGTGTTCAGTCATATTTTTTCTTTTTGATCTCCGTTCCCTCCCGTCTCCAAGGGTAAACGTTTTGTCTGCACGTCTAACAAGTTAGTTTCCATGGCGGGTAGTGAACCGCGGCATGGGCGATCATGTCTTCTAGTAGCTTATGCATTATTTTTATCCCTACATTTTATCTTGATAGTTGGAGATATTTTAACGTTGTATCACGGTTAAATTTATCACACATCTCCCCACTTGAAAACATGCCTACGGCAAGTTCTAAAACCAGTGATACACATAGATAAAATTACTCCTCACGCCTGCCACTACTCTAATTTTGATCACAGGGGTGCCTACTGAGGAAATCTGCACCGACATTCAATTTGCCTGGGATATATTGGATAATAAACTGATAAGGTTGCAGTAATAAAGACCACCTCAGCAATCTTGCGTTTTCATGCTTAGCCTGAGATAAGTATACGAGGGGCTGATGATCCGTCTGGACCACAAAAGTCCTACCATACAGATAGATTTGGAACTTCTTTATTGCCCAGATTAACGCTAAACATTCCTTTTCGCTTGTAGAATATCCTTGTTCCGCTTTAATCAATTTGCGGCTTGCATAAGCGACTGGGTTCAGTTCCCCATCAGGTGAAGATGATCTTTGCAACAAAGCCGCCCCGAGGCCTACATTACTTGCATCTGTTCTCACCATAAAGTCCTGTGTCAAATCAGGCAGTTTGAGAATAGGCTTGCTAGTGAGTTTTTCCTTTAACTCTTGGAACGCTAATTCACATTGCGCAGTCCAAATAATTTTATCTGGAAGTCCCTTGCGAGTCAGATCAGTCAGAGGAGCACAAATAGCGTTAAAATGTTTGATGTATTTTTGATAAAATCCGCATAACGACACGAATGATCGCACGTCCTGTTTTGTTTGTGGTCTAGGTGCTCTCTGCAGTTTTTCCAAGTTCTTGGGATAAGGGGTCATGTTACCCTGATATACAGTGTGTCCCAAGAATTCCAACTCTTTGCATCCAATACAACATTTTGTTGGCCTAGCAGTTGAGTTCGCCTCCCTAAGCCTATTAAATAACATTTTTAGAGCGTCAATGTGTTCTTCAAATGTCTCTGTGGCGACGAGAATATCATCCATGAAATTCGTGATACATGGGTTATTCAGGGGATCCAACAATTTGCGCATCATCCTTGAAAATACACTCGGAGCATTTTTCAGTCCGAATGGTAGCATGTTGAATTCATAATGTCCATCCGAAGTGCTAAAAGCCAAATAAGGTCTCACTTCAGGCTTCACTGGGATCTGGTAATAGCCTTTACTAAGATCCACCTTTGAAAAGTATTTTGCCTTGTTCAGTCTGGCAAATAACTGTTTTGTGTCTGGTAATGGATCCACTTGTCCTTCTGTGACAGCATTCAGTTTCCTGTAATCTATGCACAGTCTGTGTTCCCCAGACGGTTTCCTCAACAAAACGACACTGGAGCTAAAAGATGATTCACTGTGTGAAATAATCCCCTCCTTCAACAAATAATCTATTTCTTCCTTCAATGCCTTCTCCTTCGCGAACGGAATAGAATAGGCTCTCATACAGATTGGGTGTGAGTCTACCAGTTTCATGTCATACTGTAGCAAATTTGTATGGCCTGGTTTATCTGTTAATACATCTGTATGTTCCTCCAGAACCTGTTGAACTCTCTCCCTCTGATTTTTAGTCAGGTGCTTACTGACTTTTACCTGTGCCGCTGTTTCACCAGGATGTAATGGGTATTCATGCGAGGTGAGTGGTTCCTTTTGCATTTGTGTTGCGATAGCCAAGGTCAGTAAGGGGGTGCTTTCCTGGAGTGGTCTGTCCAGATACTTCTTTAAAAGGTTTACATGATAAACTTTCTCCTTCCCCTTTTTGTCAATTTTTTAGTTTGTTCTAGACACCTTCTCTAGAACCGTATATGGACCTTGCCATCCAATTTGTAATTTATTCTGGCTACCGGGTAGTAGAAGAAGCACCTTCTCTCCCACAGCTAGTTCTGTGTCCTTTGCCTTCCTATTAAAATATGCTGCATGTTTCTTCCTGGCTTGTTTCAAATTATCATTTGCCAGTTTCCATCCAGCTTTCAAACGAGTGGTCAGTTCGTTCACATATTGGTACGATGAGGTAACAGTCTCCTCTGCCTTCTCATCTGTCCAGGTCCTTAATAAAGTTACATCTGGATCTTTAATTTATCATACTTATTTTTCATGGAACCCATCGGGTCCCGTCCATTAGAAGCTTTATAATGAGGACTTTTCTTCCTAGAATCATCACTCACAAATCGACCACTACCAATTTTTTTCTGGGGTTTGTCTCCCCACTTGAGATTGCTTGTGAGAGATCTTTGCTCTCTTTTAGTTTCATCCAGTTTATATAACTCTGACCGAGGGATTGTCAGTTTATTCTGGGTTAAATTTCTTCTTTGTACTCGTCGCATAGTGGCCATGTTAATCCATTCAAGTGAAGACTGGGTGTGAAAAGGGGGCTCCCATTGCACTTTGTCTACCTGATTATAATTATTTTTCCTTCCAGGCCTAAATTTGCCCCGTGGCGTTTCTAGGTCCTGCACATATTTTCCCTTTGTGGGTGTTCCCTCATGAAATACGCCACATGCTTCTACAAAGTTTTCAGTATCGACATTTACGTCGGGCCAATAGTATTTCCGAGCAACTTTTTGGCAGATGGTACCGACTTTCTCATGGTCACCATCTTTTCCAACATGTAAGCTCCTTATTAAATTTGCCCTATATACCTTGGGAAGAACCAACTGTCCGTGACCAGTGGATCTAGTTCCTGTCTTCCTATATAATAGTTTGTTCTTCATAAAGTATTCTCCCTTGTTTGGAGGTGTGTGGCATTTGGGCAATTTTTTGAAACATGGCTTGACGGTCTTATCCTCAGCCTGCGCCTTCCTCATCTCCTCTGGATGAGCATTTATAGGTTCACCTTCTTCCTCCTTCTTCTGTGACCTGGTCTGCACTGTCGCCATGATCACAGGTCTCTCGGGATTCCCCAAGAAGACGTATCTACACCCCAATATCAGAGGGTAGATTGGTTCATCTATCACTGCTGCTCTGATTTCTCCTTCCACATAGCGAGTTTTCACCGTTATCCTTGCGATGGGAAGTGTTATGAGTGGTATGTCCTTAGTCGCCCCTTGTATTTCCACTGTTTCTGTGGTATACTGACTTGGGTCCACTAGGCTAGACTTCACAACTGAATCATAATCCAAACCTGTATCATAAAGGCACCTTGTGGTGACCCCATTACAAATAACATCCTCACAAACTGGGGGTGATAAGGTTCCTGCTGTCCATTAGGATTAACCTTTAATCTTTGAGTCCCCGACTTCATTGCAGCAATGTTTGAAGGTTTCCTTCTACAAAATTCGGTGTTATGGTTGTCTTTTTTACACCATTTGCACCATCTTTTTCCTTGGTTAACCGGTTTTCTTTCATTATATTTTTGGTCATTGAACTGTGAGTTTCTGTCACGATAGTCATTTCTTGGCCGTTCAAGGTTTGTCCTACTTTTATTACCCTGTTCTCTATTATCATATTTATTAAATTGCTGTGGAGCTTTAAAATTATCTATGTGCTTCTTTTTAGCACCACTTACCTCTGCCTGGGCTTCCTGATACCTCTCAGCGACATTTAAAACCTCCCCCAACCTCTCTGCACCTTGTTCCATGAGAAATTTTCTCAAGTCTGGAGCCATGGACTCTCTCAATTGCTCTATCATGATCATCTCTTTAAGATCTTGGGTCTTCCCCAGAGCAGTCCATTTCTCCAAATAGGTTTCCAGTCTGGCAGAGAATTGGTGGTATGTCTCCCCAGACAACAGTTTGGCATTTCTAAATTTCTTACGATAAAATTCACCATTTTTTTCGTATCTTAACAACAAAGCCTGCTTTAGCATGTCATAATTGTCTTGGTCTTCTCTGTTCATTTTAGCAAATACTTCATAAGAAGTACCTCTCAGTCACTGTGATAACTTTAAACTCCACCTCTCTCTCTCTAACCCATATGTAGTAGCTAATAACTCAAAACGACTGAGGTACCCCTCTATGTCATCGTCTTTCTCAACAAAATGGTCTAAATGAAACCCCATAGCTGATGTAGAGGCACCCTGACTAGCTGCAGCATCTGAGGCAAAAGGGCTGGCACCATTTTCAGGAGCATGGCCTTGTAATTCCAGCTCCCTTAGTCGTAATTCATGCTCCCTTTGCAACCTTCTATCTTCTGCCTCCCTTTCGGCAGTCAATCTTTTATCTTCTGCTTCCCTTTCGGCCTTTTTTTCTGCTGCCTCCCTTTCGGCAGTCAATCTTTTATCTTCTGCTTCCCTTTCGGCCTTTTTTTCTGCTGCCTCCCTTTCGGCAATCAATCTTTTATCTTCTGCCTCAATCTGCAGCCTCTTGAGTTCTCTATCAGCCTCAATTTGTATCCTCTTCTCTTCAGCTAACCTCCTATCTTCCCGTTCAATATACTTATCACATTCAGCAGTAACATACTGAATTAAAACCTGACCATCCATTCCCATATCTTTCGCCGTTAGCACAGCAGTTGATCTGAACTTCGCTAGCTCAGCCATCACACAAAATATCATTGCTCAAGGTAAAATTCTAACCAATCAATAACTAAAGTAATTCTAATTAACTATTGATTAAGGTAATTCTAATTAGCCAGTTAACTAATTAATTACCACTGGCTGTGAAGATTCACCAACTTTTATTCTCACCTTCAATTTTAAGGGACACTTTTAATTTTAACAATTTGTTCCCCTGATTTAATTCTCCCACCACGAGATCCTAATATTACTGATAAGCTAATTATCCGGGACAAGACCCCAATATATGTAGTGGGTTTTGATGGTATTGTATGGTTGATGTCACTTAGTGGGATGTATGAGGTCAGTTGTGAAGGCTCCTGAGATAAATGTAGATGTGAATTACAGAAGGCCCTTCGTACTACCACTTACGACCTCACACATATCTTTTTTACTAATGAATGTGGCTACGTTAAATTCTAGGGTACTGTTATGTACTGTCTTGTATTAGTATATACAAACACTTACTTACTTACTTAGTCGTTCCCCTTCTACCATGAGGTGTAGAGGTTTGGAAGAGAGAGCGCCAGACTATCCTATCGGCATATACAAACACACACACATATAATTACTAAGTGTAATAATATTAATAAAATTTATAACACACTGAACTGACTCAGCTGTTTTAGTTTTAGATATATAAATTTTCTTAAGTTTATTTGTTCTGAACCAAGGTTTTATTTTGGTCAGAACATATGAAAGGTTATGAAGTTATGAATGAAATGCATGGATATATGTCATAATAAAATGAAAGGTGTATACATATGTATTTTACAAGACCAGTTAATATTAATACTGTTTATATTTTAAATTTCTCTGGGAGAACGATTAATGGATGTGCTGATGGGGTGGCGTCATCACTCTCATTCTGTAACTACAGGAGCTGTGTCCATTAGATTATAACTTTATACTGTGTCTTTCTCAAAGTTCAGTAAACCGTGGTTGGGAAATTATTATAAGTTCCTTAGAAATATGGTGAATCTTCAGCAGGCCATTTAGTACTCATCTGGTCTGCGAAGAACTGATGCAGAATCAGGTGGTCCACTTCTCTCGACAGCTAGAATAGAACGATAGTCTGCTTCTATACGCTGTTTGCCTGCATACACGTCTGCTGGTGTAACTTTGAATACTTATGTAGCACATCAGAAACTCACACTTCTGAAACAAAATTGGTGCTGTGTCAGTACTCTATACACTGCACACTTTTACACAGCACAACACATCAACAATATACAGAAATGGGTCAGATCTCTCTGACCATACAGCACATCTTACCAAGTTGGTTTCATATTGTATCAATTCCCCCAAAGTCTGCAGTGCATATGAGATATGTTCAATAGTTTTCTATTATCCAATAAGATAGGTGATATGTTCCCACATATCTCAATACTTGATCCGCCCTTCATAATCCTTGCTGGCGTCTATGTATTTGGTTTATCTCTAGACCCTGAACTTGGGCTGGGGATCTAGAGCGAACCCTTTACTTGTTGTAAGAGACAGATTTTGATATGGCAGTATCAAATCACTCGAAATATTAAACAATATTAAAATATACAAAAGAAATGCTTTCATTCTTACCAGAATTACGAATAGAGAACACAGTTATATTCTAGCAAAACTCAGCTGAGCTGCTGGCTCTAGTATGGCGTCCCTCTAAATATGGAATAGCTTTCTGGGAAATACACCACTGAATTATTTACTGTGTCTACTACTGGACAGCTTTTAGTTGAATGGCAAAAATGCGCGTCTGTGCGCCAATAATATGATTATCTTTGGCCAATCACCGACTTTCCCCCTTTCAAATTTCAAACCTACAACCAAAAGTCAATTCAGTCATACCTCAGTCAAGTATGTATTATTGTCTGTTGGTCCGTCTGTCTCTACTTGCGTTTTCACAAAAAACACACTTGTTTTTTGAACCAACTCTGCCGTCCCCTACACAATTTTGCCTTTAAAATTATTTTTAGCCACAATTCTCCACCACATTCCCTCTCTTTCATTTCAACTAGATTTTTACGTTTGCAGACTCAAGGCCAAGATTTTGGTTATTTTTAGTGACATGGGTTAACAGTGTAGTCGTTCGTCTGATATGAACAATATAGTCTTTTGTCAATATCTTCCTTATTATCTATTCGTCTGGATAATTTAAAGTATATTATTTGTCAGCTCAAGATGGGCTATCAAACTAGCTAAGTTTTTTTTTTTCGTAACATTATTATTAAGAAAACATATTTTTTTTCCCGTCTATTTTTTTTTTGAAATATCTTCGAGAAGCTTCTGTAATGCGTTTGCCTCTGATTTCAAATAAAACAACCAAGTATCGTAAAAGCGTCCAAGAAATGACTGTTGCATATAATAGCTAAGGTCCCTTTTGTCCATTTCTTTACATTGTGTCACTAGTGGACGTGAATTTTTTCCTTTCCCCACCAATTGCGTCTTTTTAGCCTTGCTAGTTTCAAACACGTGTTCAGTCATATTTTTTCTTTTTGATCTCCGTTCCCTCCCGTCTCCAAGGGTAAACGTTTTGTCTGCACGTCTAACAAGTTAGTTTCCATGGCGGGTAGTGAACCGCGGCATGGGCGATCATGTCTTCTAGTAGTTTATGCATTATTTTTATCCCTACATTTTATCTTGATAGTTGGAGATATTTTAACGTTGTATCACGGTTAAATTTATCGCAAATGCAATGTTATAGTAATGCGAATGATAACATATCTTGCAAAGTCATACAAACATATCAATCTATAAAAGTATCATGTTATATAATGACTATCATCTAATGGATGGACATAATCAAAATTTGTAAAGTTATTCTATATACATATGACAATTCAAGTGTATACTCTAACAAATAGAAGATGGCATCCACCAAGTATAAATCAATTCTGTATGTCGTAGATCATGTAAGCAGCATCGTCATGATTCTCAAAGCACTCCGTACCTGGTACTAGTTTGCACTGAGAACAATATAAATAACACAATTAGAAACATGCTATAATGTACTATAATTACTAATACATGTTACATGTGGCCGCATTAATTTTTTCGACCTTTATATCATGTCAACTCAACCTTCTCCATTACACTAAAGATGGTAATAGAGAAAGAAAACAATTAATTTACTACTCTAAGTTGACAACAACTGTGTTAATATATATATATATATATATATATATATATATATATATATATGTATAGTGAAGAGACATATGTCTAGCAGTGTATCAGGAAAAACTAGGACACAAGACTTAAGTGGACTCATGTGGGCATCTAGACAGAATGTCTGCCATCACATTATCCAGATCACGGATAGCTCGCACCGTGAAATGAAAAGGTTGAAGAGCAAAAGCATATCAAGTAGATCTCGAGCTCTTCAAATTCTTACACTGAATAGCTGTAAGAGCTTTTTGGTCTGTTTCCACAATGAAATGCGCACCAAGAAGGAATCTTTGTAACTTAAGGATTGACCAAACTATAGCCAACAACTCACGGTCTAAAACCGAGTAATTCCTTTCTGCCGCATTCAGTTTCCTAGAAATATACATTACAGGATGCAGAGTTCTTGAATACTCTTGCATTAGTGCCGCTCCGATCCCTGTGGATGAGGCGTCACTACGAAGAACAAAAGTCTTATCAGCATTAGGTAGTCTTAAGATAGGTGGGGATGAGAACAAATTTTTAATATAATCCAATGAAGCTTGACATTCTTGAGACCAGCGCACCATGTTAGAGACCCTTTCTTCAATATGGTTGAGAGTTGTGCCATGATAGAGGATAGATTCTTAATGAATCTTCCGTAGAATTGTATTAATCCCAAAAGACTACGTACTTGTTACTTTGTTTTAGGCACAGAGATATTTAATATCTTAGAAATGTTTTAATCCTCTGACTTCAATAGACCATGACCAACTCGATGACTCAGGAAAGAAATATCACTAAACCCAACAAAGGTTTTAGAGGGTTTTGCAGTCAAATTATGCTCGCGTAGAGTTGACAGTAATTCATTTAGTCCCAAATAGTGATCTTCCCAAGTATTACTGAAACGACAGATGTCATATGAGTATGCAATGACATCTGAACGATATGAGAGAATTCGACGCATCATGCGTACGAAAGTAGCCGGGGTGGTCATAAGCCCGAAAGGCATACAATTCCACTGAAACAAACCCCTAGGTGTTGAGAAAGCAGTGAGAGGTTTGGCGTGTTCAGTTAACGGAACTTGCCAATAGCCTTTTGACAAGTCAAGCTTAGTAAAGAATCGAGAGTTAGAAAGTCTAATAAGTAGATCTTCTAATAAAGGCATAGGTTCAGCATCGAACTTCGTAACTTGGTTTAATTTGAGATAATCTACGCAAAGGCGTATGTTATTGTCTTTATTTCGAACAATAACCATGGACGAAGAGTATGCTGAGGTGGATGGTTCAATTATCCTCAATTGTATCATTTCATCCAATTCTTTCTCGACGTGTGCTTGAAAATGAATAGGAATAGGATAAGGCCTTACTCTGATCGGATTATGATCAGTAAGTATAATGTCATGCTCAATGACATGTGTGTGTCCAGGAATGTCGGTAAGGACATCCTGAAATACTTGAAGCGTAGAAGATATTTGTCGCTGTTCCTCAAAAGACAAATTAGAAGAAACAGTAACGTTTCTCCATGATTCCGTAGAAGTAAGTGGAATCATAGGAAGAGGTTAGGTTAACATCCGAAAAAAGTAGTTTCCTCATCCCGTATAACTGACAGGGATAAGATATGAGCTTGTTGGACTGGAGAATCGTCCGTCGCCTGAAAAATAGGCTGCAAATAGTCTGGTCGCTCATGATATTCAGTAAGCATATTTATATGGAAGGTTTTATGCCTCCCATCAATATCGACAACATAGTCGACATCGGAAATCTTCGAGACTATTGTATATGGACCTTTCCATGTAATAAGCAGTCTGTTCTCTCTAGAAGGAAGTAAAACAAACGCTTTGTCTACAGGACAAAGTTGACGTAGGCGTCTCTTCTTATTAGCAAATATCCTTGCCTTTTCCTTAGCAAATTCGGATGATGAAGTTGCTAGATTGCACGCTTCAATAATTTTTTTTTTCTGAGAGCAATGACATACTCATATTAAGATTGTGTGTTATTGTCGATATTATCAGCAGTTATAAGATCATGAAGCAAAGACATAGGACCACGCGGTCACGCGCTAAAGACAAGTTCAAAAGGAAAAAATCCTGTATGTTCGTTGGGGACTTCTCTATAGGCAAAGAGAGCCGCGGGTAGGACCCAGTCCCAATCCTGAGGATGATCCTCAGTTATCTTCCCCAGTACGTTCTTGAGTGTTCTATTAAGACGCTCAACTAACCCATTAGACATTGTGTGATAAATACTACTCAGAGATCTTTTAATGTGCAGAGTAGACATTACCAGCGACATTGTCTCTGATATCAATTGTGTGCCATGGTCTGACAATATTTCCCCAGGAAAACCTAAACGAGAAAATATAAGCCAAAGAGCGTCTGCGATATCAGCAGTGGAAATGCTCTTAAGAGGAATAGCCTCTGGCCAACGTGTGCACATATCCACACACGTAAGGATAAATTGATGTCCCCTGGCCGATTTAGTCTTAAAAGGGCCAATGATAACAATGGCCATTTTCTGAAACGACCGAACAGGAATGTCTGCTGCCTGAATAGGCGCAGCATGCCGTGTATCTCTAGACTTTACCTCTTGGCATATTTTGCAAGACCGGCAATAAATTCGTATGTCTTTATTGACAAATGGCCAAAAGAAAGATCACAAAACTCTCGACTTTTTTCGGGAAAAACCCATGTGTCCAGAACACTGAGAATCGTGTGCATGTTGAAGAATTAAAGCTCTCATACTTTTGTGCACGAGAATTTGAGAATGTAGGTCGCGTCTGAGTGTTGTACCATACGCACTAGTATACCATTCTTCATAGTGATATATAATTTGCGATTTGTATTCTGATTCGGATCACCGTTTTTAGCGAGAAGAAAGAATTTCTTTAAAGAAGCGTATTTTTCTTGTAGTTTCACAAACGAGTCATGCGAAATCTCCAAGTGATCATCTTGGCTAACTACTTCATTAACTTCAGTAGATGAAGTTTGAGGAATAAGAGCTTGTGCTCTTGTTATTACCACTGCATTGGCTGTTTGCATATTCCGTTCTTCCCAGGCAGCAATTTGTTGCGGGGTGCATTCCTTAACCCCGTGAATACGACCGATTATAAGATCCGCAATAGGGTTAGGTACAAGACACGCATGGACATCTCCCGTAAAGAAAGGAGTAGCAATGTGAATAATAGCGGTCCAGTACTTTTCAACTGTGCCACCAAATGTTACACATTTAACTATTTTTCCCGTATTACAACGAGGATCTATAAGAAATTGCTTAACCCCAATAGTAGTGCACCCAGAATAAAAAAGCAATGAGACTGGGTTACCATCCACGAGACCTCTATGCAAGATAAGCGATCCTCTCCCGCCATGCGCAATTGCAGCAGGGATAGCGAGCAGAGGGTGACCACAACTCAAAGTAGTTACCATGGTCGGTTGAAATAATGTTGAGCATTGGGTGCATTTAGATGCTCTCCCAAAGTCAAAAGCAGCACAAGTGACGGCATTAGAATTTTTATTATCGTTCACTTGATTATTGACACCATGAGACTCTTGTTGTACCGAGTTTCCCTGGTGATGTGATCTCTTTTTCTTGTACTGAGATCTACCACGATTATTATTCCCTCTGAAATTATCATAGTTTGATCTACCTTGATTATTATTTCCTCTGAAAATATCATAGTTTGATCTACCTTGACCACCGCTCTGGTTCGAATCCCAGTTTACATAATCACTATTGTCATTACCCCAATGACCATAGTGTTTACCTTTTTGGTTTCGATGCCCCCGCGAAGGATAGCCTTAAAAGTGTCTATAGTGACTACCTCTCCGCAAATTTCCATAATTGTAGGACCCGAAATAACGAGGACTATCAGATCGCCTCCAGTTCTTTGAAGAAGACCCATTATGTGATGGGTTACCCTGATTCTGATCATAATTACGATTGATCTTCTTATTGAAGTTGTGTTGAGCACCTTGGAATTTATTCATAAAGTTAGGGCCATATGGTGCTGCAGAAGCAACCGGCAATTCTTCTTTCACCTTAGCATTGCTAACAGTAGCATGGGGATGTGCAGTTACATACTGGCAACAGTATTCTTCCATGTCTTTTATGTCTTTAGGTTTACGCTCATGAATAAAAGCAAGGAAAGACTCATTGACAGATGACATAACTTTATCTCGAAGTAATAAGTCCATAAGGGCTTCATATGTTTTATTCTGTTTTAGACAGCTCAATCCACCGCGTGAAAGTAAAACGAATCTTAGTAATAAAGTCAGAGAACTCTACTCCAGTTTCTGGTAGCATTGTCTTAAAACGAAGACGATAATCTTCTTCTTTTAATTGATATCTTTTAAGTAATGTTGCCCTGACAACATCATAATTAGTTCTATCAGTTTCCTCTACTGCCATTACAGTACTCAATGGTTCACCTGAAAGTAACCCCATCAGTTGTCCGACATATTGTTCCTTATCTACCTTATGCGCTACGCATGTTAATTTAAATCTATCCAGGTAGAAGGTTATGTCGTCCTTTAGAGGGTTGAAAGGAGGTAATTTGACCTTATAAGTATTCTCCTTTATCTTACCCGAAGTTGACTGAGGAGCACTCATATTCATCACCTTTAATTTTTCCAACTCTAAAGCTAATAGATTTTCCTCATGTTCCATTTGTGCTTTGATTTCCGCAGCAGCAGCTTGAAATTTTCTCTCTTCAGCAGCAGCTTGAGCTTCTCTGTCTTATCTTTTATTTTCAGCTTCAGCAGCAGCTTGAAGTTTTCTCTCTTCAGCTTCTCTGTCCAACTGCATTTGCATCCTTTTCTCTTCAGCCTTCTGTGCCTTGGCATATTGAGCAAGTGCAAACTCTTCAAATTTCTCACCAGTTTTGCCAAAAGATTTCCTTTGCTCAATAAAGACATCCAATGTAGACATCCTGTCTAATAATATGAGATCAGAACTGAAAAATTGAATAAATTACCTTATCCCAACCTCAATGGGAGACAAGTCTGTAATCCTAGACTTGTATACTCACTTCACTTTATTCTATCCCAATCTCCGTGGGAGACAAGTCTTTTAATCAAAAACTTGTATAATAACTTTGTTTCTTTATAATAGGATCATAAATATCCTCTATCTGAAAAGTGCATCATATCAACAATAATAGTCCATGACCAAGTATATTTATATATAGACTGTGTATGATGAACAAGTAGACGATAACAATACAAAGACAAGAATGTATAACAACCGAAAACGTTCGCAGAAGTCAAATAATAAATAAAGCATAACTAAATCTAATGTTGTAAAAAATTACAATGATAACTGCGAAAAATCAAAACAGATCACAACACTGTTATAAACAAAAAGATGTATACAAATAAATGAAAGGAAGGAGAGGCGGACAGATACAAACAAAACAAATCGAAAATCAAACAATGGGAAAAAATAACGAAAACGACACTAACACATCTCGTCACAGCTAAGAAAAAAAATGAAAAAGTAGCCACACGTCGCTCGCACTTTCCGCTGTGGGAAATATGCGCAGTCCCTATAGAAAACGCTCTCGATAGAACCTCTGTCACGTGGTATCTTCTAACGGAGTCACCTGCCCAACCAGCCTGCGAAACACACACTAACACAATATGTAAACAAAGAACATGTAAACAAAGAATGCATTAATAAAGTGTGTTTTAAGAAGGCTCAGTTATACACAATATAACGGTACAAAGTTTCCGAAAAAACAAACCACCACTTATCTTAGATATAATCCTGGCCTTAGTCAACAATGGTGTCTGACAATATATAGCAATGCGAGGAAGCTCCGTCGTTGAAAATTACAGTGATGAGACTTGTCCACAACAGCTGAACTTGTATGTAAACACGAGTCGTGATCGTTCACTATGAAGGTCAACGACAAGTTTCAAACTGTTGAAGGTGTGTTGCTGTTATGCGCTGAACAGTATAATGATCTTGTCCAGTTTCCAATGTGTAGTTCATCATCAATAAAGTCATCAATCAGTCCAATGGACAGGTTTAGACCCACTGATCCCCACATTGGCCACCACAAATGTTAAGGTGGGATTTACGTTATGTTATGGAGGAACGTAACAATATCTTTTCTGTGTACTGTTGTAGTCAGTCCGACCTGGGCCAAACAGCTTTAGTATGCGTTATTAGCTCACCAGGCGTTGAGGCGCTAACAGGGTGTCATGTTGACATCCGAACATCAGACATTTCTTGTATGTGATGTACTCGAAGTTTGAGTGCTTGACAAGTGATGTGGGTGTGTAGAGACACGAATGCGTTTAGGCTCTTTGATAGATAAACAAGGCACCCACTCACTCACATGCAGTAGTCAGTAATTGTAGAAACTGCTGGAACTTTCAACCATTTATTTACGAGACACAGTGACATCAACAGTTACAGTCAAATGGACGAGAATCAAGGACATCATATATATTGGAAATGACTGGAAAAACATCTGGCATTATAAAGCTTGAACCACTCATCTATAAGGACGTTATCGACAATGGTCTGTCCTTTAACAACTGTTCATATGTGGTAATAATTAGGAACCTCGAGCATCATCAATTTTGTATAGCTCGTAGGTATGATGCTAATAACGCTGGCTTGACAACATATTCTTTTCCTACTGTAGCTCAGGGCCCCTGACTGAACGCGTCAGGTAGTCCTTTAACAAATATAGTTGCTTAATATAGAAGTCTGTGAACTTGTTAGTAAAGTCAAGACTTCATCTGGCTTCACCCGCCAGGCACTTCTTCTTCTGCTCAAAGTTATAGGCCGTAATGACGGGCCTTATAATGGTTGATAAACCACTGTGCATTTTTTCCATAGGCATGTATTATCTTCCATGCTGAAACATACCGCCATCCTGCGGGTTTCATATCAATATACGTTCATTGTGCTTCTGTAAAGTACTTAACGAATAGACCTAATTGGCTACGTCAAGCACACATAATGGACTCTGGATCACAAGAACTGTGAGCGCTACTCACAGGTTCATACTAAATGTTCTGCAAACTTTGCATAATAATTAAGTTATTTTACCTTGGACAGAATTCCGAGAAATACACAAATAACACCTGTCGTCATTCTAGACGAACAGAATAACTCTGGGGAAAATCACTAACATCACAAGACTATCTTTTCCCCAGATAATGCAGAGAAGAACAACGGACATCTTCGTCCGGCAGAAACAAGCTCATCACTCCCAGACGGAAGTCTTCTCGTTCACGCTAAAAACTAGCGCATGCGTAGACAGAACAGATTTGAGAACAGCTAACTATCCCGTCTTGAGATAGAATCAACCACAAAGAATAAACACAGGGAAGGTAATTTCTAATCAACCTGTGTCAGGGAGTTAACATACAGTTCTGTACCTTCGATTATCAAAAGTATTAAATAGATTTACATCTTCTGGAACCGTCAAAAATGACGGCAACACCTATATGATTCACGATTGGAATTCGACTTAGTCGCGCGGTCATCCCTAGTGCACCCTGATCAATACACCACAGAAACCGTGGAGATACAAGGGGCATTAAAGGGAATCGCCACTATGACACTTCCCATAGCAAGGATCAATCTCAGGACTCGCTACGTGCAAGGAGTGATAAGAGCAGCAGTGAGTGATGGTCCTATACACCCGCTGGTAATAGGAAGCAGAAATGTCTTCTTGGGTGACCCAATACAACATGTGATCATGACAAAACTCCAGACCAGGTCAAGCCATAAAAAAGAGGACGAATGTCCAATTAACATTCATCCGAGAAAGATGAAAAAGGCACATGCTAAAGATAGAACATTAAAGACGTGTTTGGCAAATTGCCAACCCCTCCCCCCCTTCCCCCCAAAGAAAGGACAATTTTATATGCATGATGGATTGCTATACAGGAAAGCTGGAACAGGACCCAATGGGCATGGACAGCTAGTACTGCCATCTTTGTTACAGGGACAAGGTTATGGAACTAGCACATGTTGTATCAGACGGTTGACATAAAAAACGGCACTACATGTCAATGGACAGCAGTGCACTATTATTGGCCAGGCATCACTGAAGACATAGCTCGGTATGTGACTGCCTGTGCACAATCTTCTTCCGTCTTTTGCCACCGATCGTCAAAGCAGTCAGTGGCCATTACGCCTAGTGGCATCTTAGGGCAACAGCAGATATGTTTTCCCTGCCATTGTTTCCCATCACGTCTAGTGGCGTCTTTAGGGCAACGGCAAATCAACCCATTTGCTGTTGTTTCCGTAATCGAAGTGACTGGCAAACGGGTGATCAGCCCGTTCCTGTGCACAATGTAGCAAGATAAACCAAACACGGTGGGGAAAACCAACAGGACCTAGGGAAGCATTGTGGCGGACGTAGGCCTGAAAATGAAAATAAAAAGGAAGATATCGTGGATAGGAGAACACCATCTCACAAAAGGTCTATCAGAAACTAGTTACCATGGCGACTCTCGGTAATGCACAGGGAGGGGATACAACACATCCCATACCGACACGATTTTGTTCGGAACACCAGGAACTGGATAAAAATAGAAGTGTGGTTAGTCAGCGGGGAAACCCCAGAAAAATAGGTAGTGGAAGATTTGTCTGTAAGAACCATTTGACTGATGCATAGCCAACTTCATTATTTTGCCGTTTAAATTAGCATTGGAAATGGCTCCGGCCACGTTGTTAGTTGGCCGGCCCATACACAGTCCATTGGAGGTATTGATGCGGACATGGATTGAAATAATATAGCAACTTTAAATGAATTGATTTCTTGCTGGGAGAAAATATCATTTTTCACTCTGAATACATCTCTGGATCTCAGACTGTGGGGCAGATATTTTTAGTAGGCACCTGCTTGATTGCACTCAGGAGAGAAAGAAGGAACAATAGATTCCTATTGGATGATTGCCTCGTTAGTGATCTCAGAGTTGAAGCTCGAACAGATAGTTTACGCTTTAGAATTGGGGAGCTATCTATAATGAAGTCTGAATCATATCTCGGTATCATTCAAAATTTATCACCGTACAAACCCCGTGAATGTAACTGACCAATGAAAAGCAAGCTAGGAATATATAGTGTCGGAATGTACGATAGAAATGGAGGAAACAAAAGTGTAGATGTGTGCAACTAATCATGGAATACCTAGATAAAGAAGGACCCAATTAAATAATAGGGATCATTAGCTTTAGGCAGATAGCAATAGATTCACTGGATGTGTTGTAGAGCCGAAGTTATTATGAATAGAAGACAGTTGAACATGAACCATGCTGTGTTATTCCCTGTCTCGGCTGCTCCAGTGAATATTCGGATAAACTATAGGAGAAAGCGAATAAGCATAATGATAGAACTCATTTACATGAGTAAAATAAGCCTTAGATGGAGGAAATCGGTGCAGAAATAAGGATTCCATAATTATTTTAGATGTACTTTCTAAGCACATCTTGCCTCGCCTACACGATTGTGGATGCATGCAAACGTACCTTGGTCCAGTTGTCACCTCGTACATCCCAAGGCCATAATAAAAGGGGAAAGAACGTATGACACAGACACCCTCGCCACCTAATTCAAACTACAGACACAGAGCACAAGCAGTTATATCACCTCCGTTGCTATCTGCAGAAGTGTGAGCAGACTGTGTAACCATTAAAAGCCTGTCTGTGATTGAGGGTAGATATATTATCAATGTGTGTTTAAAAAAATATTGGCATATGTAGAATCATTGTGCTATTTCTGGAGGAAAATCCGATATGTGTAGGTTTAGTTTAATTGTGTACTAATTAAGTAGAACGAATGGATTGAGCAAGTTGGTTGTGGAAAGCGTTTAAAGATATTATGCTTGCTGGAAAGGACTATCCAAACTGGAGGAAGGAATGACTATGACAGATTGGTTTTCTGTATTATTTAATATATTACACAAAGATTACAATGGACAACAGCCAAAATGTATCCGAGACAAAACTAACTAACTAATTTAGACATGCCGAGCTTACTTACTTATTTAGTCGTTCGCCTTCTATCGTGAGGTGTAGAGGTTTGGAAGAGAGAGCGCCAGACTATCCAATCAGCTGTCTTCCTCCTGGCGTTGTTTAATTCTAGTCCATGGTCCTTCAAAAATTGTCTAATGTTGTCCTCCCAGCGGACTCTGGGTCGTCCTGGGGTCTGGATCCCTGGCTCTTTGTTTCCCATGCTTGTCGTGGTAGCCGATCTTCTCCCATTCTGCAGACATGGCCAAACCATTTTAGTTGGGACTGTTCTACTTGGGTTTGCATAGGGTGAGATTTTAGGCCTTGACGTATCGTCTGGTTGGGGACCATGTCTCGTCTTCTTACTTCAACCACCTTCCTCAGATACTTTATTTCTGAGGTTTGGATCTGGCTTTTGTGGGTTGTAGTCATTGCCCATGACTCGCATCCATATGTCAAGACTGGGACACAGGTGGAGCGGTATACAGCCATCTTCGTTTTCTTACCAACTTCTCTCTTGCTGAGGAATCCTCGATTTATGGCCTGAAAAAGTCTCCGGCTGTTGCTTTTCGAGTGGCCAACTCTTCTTTGATGCCTCCCTTTCGGTCTATAATAGCTCCGAGATATTTAATGTGGTCGACCTGCTCCAGGACCTGTTCTCCCAGCTTAATCTGATGTCTTCTTTCTTCTCGTGATATCACCGTGGATTTTGTTTTTGAGCTGCTTATGACCATCCCTCTCTTCTCCAGCTCTTTTTTCCAGACTTGCAGATTGGATTGGAGATGTGCCTCTGATTTAGCAATCAGGGCAACATCATCAGCAAATGCCAGCTCTGAAATACATACCTGTCTCATCTTCCAGTACGCCACTGAATACTTTCTTGTTCTCTCCTTACATGCCTTGATAACATCGTCCATGAGGAGTATGAAAAGATAAGGTGGCATGATATCACATTGTCTTACACCAGTGGTGGTCCTGAACTCTTCTGACTTATGGTTTGCTGTCCTCACATAATCTCTGCAAGACTTGTAGAAGCTCTGTATAGCATGAATCAGAGGTGCTGGAATGTTCTTCCTTGCCAAACAGTCCCAAAGTTTGCTCCAGGGGACCCTGTCAAACGTCTTTTCCAGATCTATGAAACAAAGATGGATCTCACTCTTATACTCAAGGGCCTTTTTACTCAGCTGTCTGAGTGTGAAGATTAGGTCTTGAGTACTTCGGTTAGCTCGGAATCCGCACTGGACCTCATCCAATTGTGGCTCAGCTAGGCGTCGGAGTCTCTGCTCTAGGTATCTAGAGTAGATTTTACCAGGAACACTGAGAAGGGATATGCCTCTTTGGTTTCCACATTGTCGATTGTCACCCTTTTTGAAAATTGGGGTTATGATGGCAATCTCCCAATTATTTGGTGTGGTCTTGTTGCACCCCGCTGCCTGTAGGACCCTTAAGAGTAATAGGTCGTCTGATGCTCCCATGTACTTTACCATTTCTGGTGTTATACCATCATACCATGCTGCTTTGACCAAATAGATTTTCTCCAGTGCTGCCTTCAGTTCTTTCATCTTTATGTCATCTTCAACACCATTGGTTTCCTCTTCTGTGCTTGTGGTTATCATTTCTTATGCTGATCACAAATACGAACTTCAAAATCGCGAATAAGCTCTAGTTTTCAAGATCCTGGGGGAAGATGGGGGGGGGGGGGGGGGTGGGTTCAGTAGGCTGGTGGCTACACCTTCCCGACGCAAATGACCCAGTCCTTCTCTTTTCTATAGCCCTGGCGCGTGATTCCCCACGAGAATGATAGTCTTGAGCGCCAATTGGATGACGCAATCTGTAGCAGTCATTGCAACCACATTTCTTCCGTGTCATCATTTGTGTTGTGGATTCTGTGAGTGCAGACGTGTCGTTCTAGATTCTTCGTGAATGTGTGAACTGTGGGGATTATTTTTGCTATATATGCGGACAAATAACTTTGCTATCACATAGGCGACCCATTATACCGATGATAAAGTAAGCTTACAGCATTTATTTTGTTTGTGAGATCGGTGACCAGGACCGGTATTGGGGCCCACACTTAAGTTGTCAATCCTGTGCAACGAATCAGCGCTGCTGGTTGAACCGAAAAGGACGATCGATGCGTTTTGCAGTTCCAATGGTGTCGGGGGAACCGACAAACCATCTTAATGATTGTTACTTTTGCATGACTCCTCCAATTGGACATGGTATTTCTAAGAAGAAAAAGCGGCCTGTAACTTATCCGAATATTGCCTCTGCTATCCTCACGGGGAAGGACTTCCTGTTCTGAACCCACCAGAATCTTATACTCTGGATGATGAAGAATATATTAAGTCCAGTAGACATCCGTCACCTGTGAAAGCATCTACATCAAGAGAACCTGATTTCGTGCCTATTGAAGAGTCTGCATAGCCACATAAAATTACCCAGAGTGAATTGAATGATCTAGTAAGAGATCTGGAATTGCCACACACAAAAACCCAGCAGAGCTGATATGGTCCAGACTGCAGCAATGGTATATTCTAGAAGGGAATGTGCGTGTGTCTGTGTTTCGTGCTCGGTAAAAAGATCTGCTTCCATATTTCAAAATGACAGATAACCTCATTGCTTGCGTTGATATAGTGGGTCTGATGGCAGCACTACACATCAACTACAAAGACGACCATTGGAGGCTGCTCAATGATTCGTCGAAGCTTAAAAGCTGTGCTGCACCATAATGGTAACGTTTTACTATCTGTTCCACTCGGGTATGCAGTCCACATAAAAGAAACGCACAACAACATGAAACAACTGTTACACACCATCAACTATGATAAGTATAAGTGGCAGATTTGTAGTGACCTGAAGGTCATTGCCATCTTGATGGGGCTATAGCAGGGTTACACAAAGTTTTGCTGTTTCCTCTTAACGAACCACTTGTAGAATCCCACAAGATCTTTCTCCTTCCTCTCCACATCAAACTAGAACTAATGAAGAATTTTGTAAAGGCCATGGATTGAAATGGGGCAAGATTTTTATACCTTTGTGATAAATTTCCAAGACTTAGTGATGCCAAAATCAAGGAAGGTATATTTGTCGGTCCACAGATATGTCAGCTTTTCCGAGATCAGCGTTTTGATGATATCCTCAGGTGGTGAAAAGTTAGCTTGGAATGCTTTCCAGCAAGTGGACACAAACTTTCTAAGAAACAATAAGGCTGACAATTACCAGGAGCTTGTAGAAACCCTCTTGCAGCGATACGAGAGACAAAGGTGCAACATGTCTTTGAAATTACACTTTTTACACTCTCATCTGGATTTCTTCCCTGCTAACTGCGGTGCTGTTAGTGACGAGCATGGGGAACGATTTCATCAGCACATTACTGCCCTGAAAATAAAGGTACCAAAGGAAATGGAATGCAGCAATGCTAGCAGACTATTGTTGGACCCTTGTGAGAGATGCTCCAGAAACTCATTACAAGCGACAGGCAAAAAGGCGTCGCTGTGAATCATTTCCGCTATGAGCATTATTGTCGTATAGTATGTACGGTATATGCAAATATGTAAAACTTGTTTTATAGATATTTTAAAAACTAGAGCTAATCTGGTGTTTTAACGGACATTTTCATGTTTGTGGTGAAGTGGGATGTTATAAATATTTATAGGGGACTTAGTGTACTGACTGAGATCAGCTGTGAAGGTATCTATATCTAATAAGAGTAGTGTATTATAGATAACCTTACTTGCTGCCACATATATATATATATATCTCAGTCAGAATTATTCTGGAATAGTGTGATGACTACGTTGTATGTCTAGGGTATGTGTATGATGAAGTGTAAGTCATAACAACAACAGACAGATAAACAATTTAATTTATTCCACCACACTTGACAACACTGTGACACTCACATACATAAAACACTCTACAAGGATATCTTAAAGGAGTCACTGATAACTTTTCAAATAACAATATGTATTCATTGCTGTCATGAATGAATATGTGTCCTGATTCAAATACAAAGGGAACCAGGAATCACAATCAATTTTAATTACAAGTTATATGTACAGAATTTCTCAATATGAATATTGTAGTGACATATATTATTAAAAGTATCCTATGTGTGTCAGTTGTGTAGTAGTAATATGAGGTAATACTGGTTTTGTTTTGTTCAAGCTCTGTTGGTATTTGTCATCATGACTTCAATAGTTTGTCTTATTGGAACTAGTATTGGAGATGTTCTCAGTTCCTGATATTAAAACAATTTACTTCCCCTCTTAAGTTTATGTTACAATGTTATTTTAAGATGGGGGTACATAATTTTGAGCTCAGCTGGCCACATCAGCTTATCTTGCGTGATGGCGGCAGGAAAAGACTCCTCTGCTCGATTTCTCCCCTGTGCTCTGGAGACACCTCACTGATAGCTAAATGGACCAAGGAGTATGCTGTCCGACTCTGGATTCAGCAAAGCTCTGACCAGGTGCTGCTCAATACCATCAAGACCACGGTCCCTGAAAACAAGAAGGATGTACCTTCTACTTCATAACTAATTGATACTCTAGTTCTACACTGAGCACAATACATCACAAACATTGAGTTCAGAGCGTTAGGCCAACTGTCAGCTTCATCTGAAATACTTTATACCAGTATTAACCTCCTTAATGGTTACTACGCCTCTGCAATTCCAGCATTATTTCTTTCTAGTCAATCATCTAGGTGTCAGTGTACTGTTTGGCCATTCCATGCCGTTTTACTTTCCTCCGACACCTTCTGTTCAGGCTGGAGCATTATAGGCTTTACATCATGTTTGCTACTGAACTACACATATATACAGGCATAAATTAACAATTCACATTCAATTTTCATTAAAAGATACTGAATGTTTCAAGCTTACCACAATTCATAGAATAAAACACAGATACGTTGACTAGCAATGAATTCTGGCACAATTACTGGCACAAATTCCCATCTGCTTATGTTCCAGGCTTTTATTTCGCAAAAATATGAGCTGGCTTCAACGCACTGTTGCTTTATCAAGCTTATTTGAACTAGTGGTCTCGAACTAACGCTCCTAAGTGATTATATCAGCGAGTCTGGCCAATGGAGCCACGTTTCGACAAGTGTTTGAAAAATGTTACCTTCCTACGTCTCCCCTAACAACCAAAGATAGTATTTATAGTCCGACCAATCGTGTTTAGTCTTATATTTGTTGCGCTCCAATCAATTTGGAGTTTACATGGTAGGCTATTTCCGTACGCAAGGTTTTTTCAAACACGTTATAAAAAAATTTTATGAGCAGAAATGATTTCATGCTGTCAGGCATCCCCACTATTTTATTTTGGTTATAACTTGTTAATTCCTAGACTATTTGCGTAACGTTTTACATATTCTTTGTCAGCAAGCCCTAAGGAACCCAAATATACAAATTTAAAAGAGCTAAGTGGCTGCGTTCAAAATATGCAATTTCTTCTACCTCCTGTTTCGAAGATGTGCTGTCTGGGTACTGTAATGTTTTCAAACGTAAACCCATCTATTGTCATCTTTTCTAATAAGAGTTTTTCAGGATTTAAAAACCTAACTCTGGGAAGGGTAGTGAATTTTATCACTGTCGATTTGAAATAAAGTTAGTGCATGTGGCCTTACACGCGTGATAGTAGTAAGTGTGTATCGCGTTACGCTTGTTGAGGTGGCATTAATAGCGAGACGCGTGTTCAATTTTGCATGCGTTCCTGATTTTCAGCCCTCCCTTCTCTCTATCCTTTAGTCCATCTGTCTTTAGTTACGCCGTGTATAAAATGGAATGAATGAAATATTAAAATTAGGTCATTGATCAGCTTGGTATCTCAATGTTTTTGCAAGAAATACAGCACACGTTTTAATGTGTTGTGGAAACGCTTGTATTTATGCAGTGGCTTATATTTAACGTGGAAACGTTACAATTTGCAGACGAAGCATAAAACAAAGGGGATTTCGAGTACATTCTTTGTGACAGCACTGTTCTTTACCATTCTTCTTCCTTTCTTTATATGTATTTATTAGGCTTTATATTTACTTGATAATTTATATATGTGGATTAGAATATTTCACGACACCTCCCCTCTTAAAACAGACATCCCATGTCAGTCCTTTATTCTATATACACATAGATAAATGTAAGTCAACTTGACTTTACTCTGCTGTGGTGCTATCATGGTTTTATGTAGTTGGGTCCATTCAGAGTAGGCACTACTCATGAAATCTGCCTCAGACTTCTACAACCAATAATATATTTCGGTTATGTTACTGAACAGCCGCAAGTGTGAGTGCTTGTCTTAATGCTGCTTCGCAACCCGTATTCACCATTTCTCTTCTCTGAGTCTGCGCAATGACATGTCCAGAGAACATTATATTTCCCTCAAAATGTACGTTATGAGGAGATAACATATACCTGGTGATAGCAGAGTTTTCGTAGTGGATCCCATAATCTTCTTATTATCCTGTATGAAACATTCGGAATATCCTCAATCAAAGAGGCAACTCAGGGATTCATTACGTTCCTCCGAAATGTTTACATCCAACAATTTTGTCTGATCTCAGGTTTTACTGGAATCTGATATTATCCTTTACTCAGATCCACCCTTGAGAAATATTTAGCTTTATTTAGTCTGGCAAACAGCTGATTTGTATCCGGCAATGGATCCACCTGTCCTTCTGTAATAGCATTCAGTCTCCTGTAATCTATACAGAGTCTATGTTCTCCAGAGGGCTTCCTTAAGAGTACAACACCGGAACTATATGAGGATTCACTGTGCGAAATAATTCCCTCCTTCAATAGATAGTCTATCTCTTCCTTCAAAGCTTTCTCCTTAGCAAACGGAATCGAATATGGTTTCATACAGACAGGTGTGGGGTCTATCAGTTTCATATCATATTCCAATAGGTTTGTATGCCCTGGTCGGTCTGTTAACACCTCTGCATGATTATTTAGAACCTGTTGCACTCTCTCTTTCTGAGTTTTCGTTAAATGTGTACTGATTTTCACCTGTGCTGCTGTCTCACAGGGGTGTAATGGATATTCAAATGATGAAAGTGGTTCCTTTTTCATCTCCATGGCGATGGACAAGGTCAACAAGTGTGTCTCTTCCTGATGTTCTCTTTCCAAATATTTCTTCAGGAGATTCACATGATAGATTTTTTTCTTTCCCCTTCTTATCTATCTTATAATTTGTTCTAGACACCTTCTCTAAAACTGTATATGGACCCTGCCATCCAATTTGTAACTTATTCTGACTCCCGGGCAAAAGAAGCAGTACTTTCTCTCCCACAGCCAAATTTCTGTCTTTCGCCTTCCTGTTATAATAGGCAGCATGTTTCTTCCTGGCTTGTTTCAAATTTTCATTGGCAAGTTTCCAGCCAGTTTTTAAACGAGTGGTCAGCTCATTCACATATTGGTATGAAGATGTAATGTTTTCCTCTGCCTTTTCATCAGTCCACGTTCTTAACAAAGCTACATATGGACCTTTAATTGTGTGGACCTATTTGTCCATGCACCGGTATGGTCTCTTCCACTCGAAGCTTTATAGTGATGATTTTTCCTCCCAGAATTATCATTCACAAAACGACCGCTACCAATTTTTCTTTTGGGGCTTTCTCCCCACTTAAAATTCTTGATGAGAGATTTCCTCTCTACATCCTCTTCCTCCAGTTTGTTTAAGTCCGATTGAGGGATTTTCGGCTTATCCTGGGGTAAGACATCTTTTTGCACTCTCCGCATAGTGGCCATTGTAAAACAGTTAAGTGAAGCTTGTCCGTGAAAAGGGGCTTCCCATTCCATTTGGTCCACTTTATCAAATCTATTTTTCTTTTTATTATCAGGCCTAATTTTGCCCCGTGGCGTGTCCAGGTCCTGATCCATGTTCCCACTTGTGGGTGTTCCCTCATGTGCTATGCTACACCTTTCTACAAAATTCTCAATGTCCCATCTTGCTTTGGGCCAATAATAATTGTGAGCCACCTTTTGAATGATGGTACCTATCTTCTCATGGTCCCCATCTGGTTTCACATGTAGGCTCCTTATTAAGTCTGCCCTATATCTTTTAGGAAGTACCAGCTGTCCCTGACCTTTGGATCTAGCTCCAGTCTTCCTATACATCAACTTGTTTTTCATGTAAAAATCTCCCTTGCCTGGAGTTGTATGACAAGTTGACAATTTTCTGAAACAAGGCTTGAGTGTTTTATCCCCAGCCTGTGCCTTCCTCATCTCTTCTGGAGTGGTATCCAACATAATATCCTCCTCCTGTCTTGAGGTCGACCTGACCTGAAGGGTTGCCATATACACAGGTTTCCTTCTGCAACGGTCAGTGTCATGATTGTCCATCTGACAATTCTTACACCACCTTTTTCCTTGGTTGAAAGATTTTCTTTCATCATATTTCCTTTCATCGAATTGTGGGAATTTATTTTTATTTTCATACCGTGGCCTATCAAACTGGTGCTTACCTTTGTTTTGATCCCTAGGATCAAATTTATTAAAGTTCTGTGGTGCCCTAAAGTTATCCACTTGTTTCTTTTTATTACCTGTTACCTCTGCTTGAGCTGCTTGATACCTTTCAGCAACATTTAGCAACTCACCCAGCCTCTCTGCACCTTGTTCCATGAGAAACTTTCTCAGGTCTGGAGCCATGGACTCTCTTAATTGCTCTATAAGGACCATTTCCTTAAGATCTTGGGTTTTCCCCAGAGAAGTCCATTTCTCCAAGTATGTCTCTATTCGTGCAGAGAACTGGTGATAGGTTTCACCTGACAGTAGTTTAGCATTCCTAAATTTTTTCCTATAAAATTCTGCATTCTTTTCATATCTTAACAAAAGAGCCTGCTTTAGCATGTCATAATTTTCCTGATCACCTCTGCTCATTTTTGCAAAAACTTCATAAGCTGCCCCACGAAGTCCTTGAGATAACTTTAAGCTCCACCTTTCTCTCTCTAACCCATACGTGGTAGCTAATAGTTCATACCTATTTAGGTAGCTCTCTATATCATCGTCTTTCTCAACAAAATGATCTAAATGAAAATTCATAGCTGAGGTTGAGGCTCCTTGGCTAGCAGTGGCATCAGAGGCAAAGGGACTGGCACCATTTTCAGGAGCATGGCCTTGAAACTCAAACTCCCTTAGTCGTAACTCATGTTCCCTTTGTAATCTTTTATCCTCCTTTTCTGCTTCCCTTTCTGCAGTCAACTTTCTGCAGCTAATTTTCTCTCTTCTTCTTTCTGCAGCCTGTCTTCTTTCTCTGCTTCCAATGCTTTAGCCTCTTTGTCAGCCTCAATCTGCAACCTCTTAATTTCTTTCAGCCTCTAACTTTCTTTCGGCTTCAAACCTTCTTTCTTCGCGTTCAATAAATTTGTCACATTCCGTAGTGACATAGGCAACCATAACTTGCCCATCTAATCCTAACTCTTTTGCAGTCTGAACAGCAGCAGATCGAAACTTGGCCAGGTCCGCCATTGTCTATCAGGTAAGTTTATACAATGTCTAACCAACAATTCAATCTCTAAATATATATCTAATGGACAACACAGGCACCGTGAGCTCAACCTTATTTAATTCCACCCAAGGATACCTTTTAATTCTTATATTCCCTGAAGTGAATTACCCCCAATATTTTTAATAGGGAAAGATTCAAAATCCCAAGAGCGAGACCCCAATATATGTGGTGAAGTGGGATGTTATAAATATTTATAGGGGACTTAGTGTACTGACTGAGATCAGCTGTGAAGGTATCTATATCTAATAAGAGTAGTGTATTATAGATAACCTTACTTGCTGCCACATATATATATATCTCAGTCAGAATTATTCTGGAATAGTGTGATGACTACGTTGTATGTCTAGGGTATGTGTATGATGAAGTGTAAGTCATAACAACAACAGACAGATAAACAATTTAATTTATTCCACACACACTTGACAACACTGTGACACTCACATACATAAAACACTCTACGAGGATATCTTAAAGGAGTCACTGATAACTTTTCAAATAACAATATGTATTCATTGCTGTCATGAATGAATATGTGTCCTGATTCAAATACAAAGGGAACCAGGAATCACAATCAATTTTAATTACAAGTTATATGTACAGAATTTATCAATATGAATATTGTAGTGACATATATTATTAAAAGTATCCTATGTGTGTCAGTTGTGTAGTAGTAATATGAGGTAATACTGGTTTTGTTTTGTTCAAGCTCTGTTGGTATTTGTCATCATGACTTCAATAGTTTGTCTTTATTGGAACTAGTATTGGAGATGTTCTCAGTTCCTGATATTAAAACAATTTACTTCCCCTCTTAAGTTTATGTTACAATGTTATTTTAAGATGGGGTACATAATTTTGAGCTCAGCTGGCCACATCAGCTTATCTTGCGTGATGGCGGCAGGAAAAGACTCCTCTGCTCGATTTCTCCCCTGTGATCTGGAGACACCTCACTGATAGCTAAATGGACCAAGGAGTATGCTGTCCGACTCTGGATTCAGCAAAGCTCTGACCAGGTGCTGCTCAATACCATCAAGACCACGGTCCCTGAAAACAAGAAGGATGTACCTTCTACTTCATAACTAATTGATACTCTAGTTCTACACTGAGCACAATACATCACAAACATTGAGTTCAGAGCGTTAGGCCAACTGTCAGCTTCATCTGAAATACTTTATACCAGTATTAACCTCCTAATGGTTACTACGCCTCTGCAATTCCAGCATTATTTCTTTCTAGTCAATCATCTAGGTGTCAGTGTACTGTTTGGCCATTCCATGCCGTTTTACTTTCCTCCGACACCTTCTGTTCAGGCTGGAGCATTATAGGCTTTACATCATGTTTGCTACTGAACTACACATATATACAGGCATAAATTAACAATTCACATTCAATTTTCATTAAAAGATACTGAATGTTTCAAGCTTACCACAATTCATAGAATAAAAACACAGATACGTTGACTAGCAATGAATTCTGGCACAAATACTGGCACAAATTCCCATCTGCTTATGTTCCAGGCTTTTATTTAGCAAAAATATGAGCTGGCTTCAACGCACTGTTGCTTTATCAAGCTTATTTGAACTAGTGGTCTCGAACTAACGCTCCTAAGTGATTATATCAGCGAGTCTGGCCAATGGAGCCACGTTTCGACAAGTGTTTGAAAAAATTTTACCTTCCTACGTCTCCCCTAACAACCAAAGATAGTATTTATAGTCCGACCAATCGTGTTTAGTCTTATATTTGTTGCGCTCCAATCAATTTGGAGTTTACATGGTAGGCTATTTCCGTACGTAGGTTTTTTCAAACACGTTATAAAAAAATTTTATGAGCAGAAATGATTTCATGCTGTCAGGCATCCCCAATAA